>QEOQ01000238.1:109187-139069 GCA_010279815.1 Brachionus plicatilis
GGACTTGACTTGAGACTTGTGACTTTTAAACAACTCTGATTTTACTTAATAATTTTATTTTTATAAATTAGATATACATTATGTGAATTTCAATGGGTTAAGAAAAGAAAAGAAAATCTTTCATTTATTATCAGTTGTTAACCCATTTTCAACTTACCTTCTTATCTTAAAGTAGAAAATTATTTTTTTTGTTCAACTCATAATTTTTGTTAATTTAATCAAAAATAATTATTTTCTTTTATTTTTTATTTATAGTATTTAGCATAAAATTAAACAGTCTGTATTTTGTTCAGTAGCTATTTTATTTTTTTCGAGTAGCTAATTTGGGTCAACCTCGTTTAGTGATCATATGATCACATATTTTGTGATAAAATTGTTAAATAGTTTGTGATCTAAATGCTCACAAAAGTCTTTGGTTTAGTAAAAAGGTGAATAAAAAAGATGTGCAAATTGTGAAAGGTCCATTCTCAAGTAAATTCATCTCGTTTGAAGTGTCTGATTTAATATAAAGTGATCACCACCCAATAATTGTGGAACTAAAATATAAAAATATTAATTAACTAGCAATGTAAATAAAACAATTAAATTCTTCGATTAAAATGCCTTTAATTATAAAACTATGCCAAATTAGTCTTTTAAAGTTACATTTGACCAAAAAGAATTGAAAGTTTCTTTAAATTTTATTGAATTAACTAAATTATATAAATATCATATTCGGGTCTTGCCTGTTATGTGACCAGTGACTTTATGTCGATTTGGTGACCAGGTATTTTTTCTGACTGGTCACATATTCACTGGTCACCTAATATGTGACCAGGCAATATTATTTATTTGGTAAAAATGTTTATAAATAATTTTAACGTGGTCACCTAAATAAACATTTGGTCACGAAAATTTTGCAATTGGTCACATAAATTTCTTTGGCATATATTTTTTCTAGTAGCTAATTTATTTTTTTCTTTTTATTTTTTTCTAAAACTAAGCGCCCAAGAGGTGGTCGAAAAAAGTTAAAAAATTAAATTTTTTCTTATATTTTTTTTGCTATTAATAAAGTATTTTTGCTACTTTTTCGAATATTTTAGCTACGAAAAAAAAAATTTTTGCTACTTTTTTTTATCTATTTTTTTATCAAAAATAAATTAGCTACTAGAAAAAATATATGCCAATTTCTTTTAATTTAAATAAAATTTAATTGAAAATATAATAAAATAATTGCAATTGCAACTATACTTGCAAGATTTGATTTTTTTTCATTATTGTTGATATAATATGAAAATTTTTTTAAGCAATGATGTAAAATTGAAGTTATCTAATTATTTAAAATTTCACGAAGTTAGCGAGTTAGCGAGTTATCGATGTCAAGGTTGAATAGTGAGAGAGAATAGATAATTGATTGATTACCAATTATCAATTAAGTATTAATATATATTGAATATATAGCTACTTCACTTTTTCCAGGTAAAAATAATCTTCTATAAATCTTTAAAAAATTCTATATATAAATTACCTTTTAATTGAATTAAAGGTGAAGAGAATAAATATTTATCAGCTGATGCTGTTTTGAATGACGCACATACAGCTTTATACCCGACAGAATTTTTAAATAGCTTAAATTTATCAGGAATGCCACCTCATAAATTAGTTCTTAAAAAAGGCCAACCTATTATTTTACTTAGAAATGTCTCAGCTTCGGATGGATTGTGTAACGGTACCAGGCTTATTTGTAGAAATTTTTACAGTAAAATAATTGAATGTCAAATAGCTGTTGGATCTAATGCTAAAAAAATAGTTTACATACCGAGAATGCCATTGATTCCAACTGATGCAAGTTTACCTTTCGAATTAAAAAGGCTTCAATTTCCTATACGACCAGCGTTTGCAATGAGTTTAAATAAATCTCAAGGACAAACTTTAGAACACGTAGGGGTTTACTTAAACGAACCTGTTTTTACTCATGGGCAATTATATGTAGCCTTTTCAAGAGTGACAAATAAAAAAAATCTCAAGATTTGCATGAATCATCCAAATAACTAAACAAAAAACATAGTTTTTACGGCGATAGTCTAATTGGTGAACTAAGAAAAAAAGTGAACTTTCTAATTTTTAATTGGTGAACATAGTTCACTTAATAAATTTTATATCAAAAAAAAAGTTAACTTGTAATATTTATTTAATTAGATAAGATAATATTAGATATGTCAATCGATAAATATTAATTAATTTTATTTATTTTTATGTATTTTTGAGATATGAATTATTAAGCCACGTTCATTTTGAACATGTTTAATTATTCCTTTTTCTTGGCATATTGTACACAAAACTTTGCTCTGTTCGGGCGTAGAACGTAGAACTTTGAGGACAGCTTCAGTGGCATCAGATGATGGTTTTGGATATATAAAACATACTTTCTCCAGTTCAATGGCAGATTTTTTAACATCCGTCAACTTTATATCGTTCAATCGGCTAACCATTTCGGACACTTTCAAGTTCATTTTAGACTCTAATGAGTTCGGTTTAGTAGGTTTTGATTCATGATCTAATATAGTTTCAGATAGATTTTCAACTTCATCAGTCCATGTACCATCTTTTGACTCATCATCATCATCATCTTTAACATCTATTCTATTATCATCTTCATCGATTTCTTCTACCTCATCAAATTTAATTAATGATTTAGAACTGTCTGCTGGGTAATATTTAGCAATCTCTGCCAATATTTTTTCGTAAGCATCGACACGGCTGGTTGCCACGATTTGCCTCCATAGAAATTCATCAATAAAAGATTTTAAATGAACGCGTAAGCAGCCATTCATTTGTTTGAATGCTTCCTTAGCCTGTTTCCATAATCCCTCTATTTTATTTGTATGTGCACCTGTTGTGGGATCTATAAAATTATACTTATGCAAAAAAAGTTCTTAGTTAATCGACATAAAGTCACTGGTCACATAATATGTGACCAACTGATCACATAACAGACAAGACTCTCATATTCTATTACTCATATATTTTATTTTTAAATAAAATTTTTTAAGAAATAAAATAAAGGTTATTAATTTTGATAAAAATTAAATTAAATTATTTAGTAAATGAGCAAATAATAATAATAATAACAATAATTAGGCTATTGATAAGAAATGGCTTAAAGGCATCCTCTAACGGGGTGCAAGGGTTAGCTGCACTATAGTAGCATGTCGAATCTTTTAACTACAATTTTGTTATCTTGTTTCCTGTTTTGTCATTTCGTTTTCATCCCAACATTTAATAAATCATTTGACAAAATTATAAGAAATGATGAGTATCAAAGCAATTATTTGTGAAGTCTTAATCACATATTTTCTAATCACAATTTCTGCACTTTCTTTTTCACATTTTTCACCACTTTAAAAAATAAAAACATTTACAAGAAATCAAAAAATTTTTTTTCACCACACAAAACCTATTTATTGAACATGTCTCATTTGCACACAAATCAATTTTCACAAAACTCTCCGTAAAAGTCCTCTTACATACACTGGCATCTAAAGCCTTGTGAGTCTTCAATGCATGATTCCATTATTTAGACATGGACTCGAGGAACAAAATCTTTTGTCAACTTGGCAAGATGGTCCAGTAAAATTCTCAAAAAATTTACATTCTAAATAATTTTTTTGGTATTTTAAAAACATTAAATTTAGATATTGATTAAAATTATCCAAGTTAAGGTTAATTATTTCAGTTGCTTCATTTATTTCAGATTCTATTGAATATGTTTTCTCATCTGTATTTATTGTAATTAAAATTTGTTTACATGAATAGGGTGGAATGTATTATAAACTAGTGAACGTTGTATTTGTATGTAAATAATCTAAAATTATTAAGTGTTTTGGTTTCTCAATTTCAAATAAATCAATAAAATCTAAATTTTCTTTATTCAAAAATTTAACCAAGTCATCATCTCCCAAGGTAATTAAAGTTTTTCAAATATTTTCATTAATTTCATATTTTCTGAATGTGTTTAGACTGTCTTCACAAATTGTTTTCGATTGATTGATAAAAATAAAAATAAAATAGAAATAAAAAAATATTTATTTCGAAAAATAAAATTTAAATAAAATCCCAAAAATAAAATTTTTATTTCGTTTATTTTTTAAGAAATCAAATCAATAATCTATTTATATCTTATTGATTCGTTTTTTTTTTTGTCATTTTTTACATGAGAAAAATTATTTAAAGTAATAAAAGTGCAACAAAGTATGTTGCACTATATTGCAGTATTTTTTCTAATATCTTTTATTGACTTTAATTTTATTTTTTTAAAAAATTAAGAATTTTTGTTCAATTTGTTTCAATTCAAAATTTCCCCAATTTTTAGAAAATTATTTTGGCTTAAAGAAACAAATTTACTTTGATCATTTGGAAACTTTTTAAGTTTCATCAGACCTTTTCCATGAACATTTGAAATGAGCTTCATTTCAGAAAAATCAGTCAAAATCCATACTTTCAAACTTCCATCTGTCGAAGAACTTATCAAATATGTGTCATTGATTACCAAAAGAGAGCTAATTTCGGATTTATAATGACAAAGAATAATTTCAAGCTTCATTTCATAATAATTCCAAAAGTAGATTTCTCCATCACTTGTTCAAAAACCGTCCCTCAAAAGAACTAATTTTTCTGACCATTATTTTACAAATGGCAAGGGTTTGATTTAACAATTTTACATGGCCATTCTCGCATGCAACTGCAATATAGAACTCATCCATTTTGATTTGTAAGACGATTGTTAAAAAATTGTTAATATTGTTAATACCATTATTAATATTTAAATTTTACTTTTCCAAAATGGAGGTTAATTGCTAATCAATAAATAAATAAAAAAAAAATGGTAATAATTATTTCACAGTTCAAAATAATACCAAATTGAAAATATCCTTATTTTTAAATAAATTTTTTTTCTAATTTTTTAACAAATTATTTGATTTTATTTTAAAATAGATAATTTTTTTTAGATTTCCAAACTATGTAAAATTGTTCTAGAATCTAGAATTCAATTGGGCCTAAAATTGTAATGTTATTTATTTACTAATTATATTTGATTGATGAAGCTTTGTCAAAATATAACTTGGCTATTTATTTTAATATATTTAATTTTAATATTATTTATGAAACTTAATGTGATTTGTAAATCAGATTTTTTTTTTTGTAAAATTGTAATTTGTATTTTTGTGTTTCCTTTTCAACTTGCCTATGAGGCTTAAAATTTTTTTAAATAAATAAAATAAATTTTAACTTTATTTTAGTTATTAATTAAAAAAAAAGAAAATAAGTTATTAGTTAAAAATCTGCAAGAAAATATAATTAGCCATTAAAAGCATAAATTTTCAATATGAATTAAAAAATTAATAGCTAATGTAATCAATTATTAATCATTCTTTGAAAAAATTTTTTATTTATTTAAGCAAGGGTTTGAGTGAATTTAATATGTAAATAAACAGCTTAAGTAGCACTTAATAACTGGTTGAAACAATAATTATATAGACAAAACTAAAATTGAACTAAACATGAAAAGTCCAAGTCCGAACTTTTTTTTTTTTTTTTCAAAGTCCAAACTCAGAATTGAAATTTTTTGTTTTAAAAAAAAAGTTTTTAAAATTTTCCTGTTCACATATTATGTGAACAATTGATCATATATGACTAAAGACCCGATTAATATTACATAACATTAATATTTTAACTGATAAAATTTGTTGATTATTATTTGATATTTTCTTGTAATTCAGTTTGTTCGATACATTAAATGAGATTTAAATTAATTGAATAGAAATTGAAGTTGTGATAACTAATGCTTTTAAATGACAACTAAATAATAAAAAAAAACCTTGACAAGTTTTGATAGCATTACCTTTTGTTTTAAATATCTAAAAATTATGGAAAAATAAGTAAAAGCTTTGTTTTTGATAAAGCCTGTTAAAAATGGGCAAAGTGAAAATTTAGTACAAAAATTACAGTACAAAATGGAAAATATTATGATTTTTTTTCGGACTGCTAAAAATGGTTCTATAAATTTTTTATTTAATTTTTTTTATTTAAAATTTTCAAAATATTTGGTAAAAAATGATCGGTATTGTGAATTTCAAGTACAAAATGAACAAAAATTCTTCCTTTTTTGGTAAATTAAAATTAAAGAGCTTTTTTAAATATAGTGCAACATACTTTGTTGCACCTTTTTTTACTTTAAATAAATTTTTCTAAGGTTAAATAGGATAATAAATAAAACATCAATAAGATTTAAATTGATTATTGATTTGATTTACTAAAAATAAAGAAAATAAAGATTTTTTTTTAGATAAAAAAAGGTGCAACAAAGTATATTGCACTATTTTAAAAAAAAATATTATCTTTAATTTTAATTAACCAAAAAAGGATGAATTTTTGTTCATTTTGTACTTGAAATTCACAATACCAAAATGATAAATTTATTGGAAATTTTTATTCTAGGAATTTGTAATTTTCAATCTAATGATAAAAAAAATAAGTAAATTTTTTAATTTAATTTTCTTTTAAATTTAAATTTTATTTTAATCACTTTGTAAGTGATTGCCAAGTCGTACCAGCAAATACCATTACCCATTGCATCAAAAACAACAGTTGTTTTTCTCTCTTGATCAAGTCTCAAAATTTTTTCATGATAAAAAAAATTAGTAAATTTTTTAAATTTAATTTTCCTTTAAATTTAAATTTTATTTTAATCACTTTGTAAGTGATTGCCAAGTCGTCCCAGCAAATACCATTACCCATTGCATCCAAAAGCACCAGTTGTTTTTCTCTCTTGATCAAGTCCCAAAATTTTTTCATGATAAAAAAATTAAATAAATTTTTTAATTTAATTTTCTTTTAAATTTAAATTTTTTTTTGATCACTTTGTAAGTGATTGCCAGTCACACCAGCAAAGACCATTACCCATTGCATCCTAAAGTTCCAATTGTTTTTCTCTCTTGATCAGGTCTCACAATCAAAGATGGCTAATTTTTAAAACTTTTTTATTCAATTAAAATTCATTTTTTTTCAAAAACAAAATTTATCTATTATTCTTATAATTAAACTTGTGTGTGTATGTGTCAATGATTTTATCGTAATTAAAATAATATTATAGGAAAAACTTTATTTTAGATTCTAAGAACAAAAAACAAAATTTAGACTTTATTTAATATGGTTGCTGTTGTTGATATTGATTGTTGAATCGTCTTGGTTGGTAGCCGCCTCTGTTCTGTTGCTGATAGCCCGGATTGCCGCCATTGCCGCCATAGCTGCCGCCCTGAGATCTGCCCTGCTGTCTGTCGATGCCCCGCTTGACCACCTCGTCCAGCATCCTCTTGGCCTCGTCTATGGACTCCTGCGAGCCGGACAGTGTGCAGGCTCTTTCGGGGCTGCCGTTGCTCTCGGACGCGATTCTGATCCTGCAGCCTGACTCCATCTGGAGCCTCTTTATTTGTTCGCCACCTCGGCCAATTACTAGTAATTTAAAAATGGTTATATAGAAAAAAAGGCGGTTTAAACTCCGACCAAGCTATGATAATCGAAAGACTTTAGCACAAAGTTTAAAGTTGGTTAAAGTGGTTAATACCTAAGCCGACCATGTTGTCCGGAATCAAGTATTCCTCATTGAAAATTGAGCCTGACATTATAAGCTTTTGTTATGGATAGAAAAAAAATTCTAGTTTATTATTGTTATTAAAGAAAGAGAGAGAGAGAGAAAACCTCGTTTTTATAGACGAAAATTGAAAACAAGATGGAGAATTTGTGTGCTTTTTTCAGCGCATAAACATCGCTTTTTAGTGTTGTATTTCTTTTGCTAATTTGTTTAATTTTTCAAAATTAGCCTTACAAAAGAACACTTTTTGAAAATATTTAAATTTGCTAAATAAAGTTTGGTTTTGAAATTAACAACAAAAACGTGCATCATTATAATTTTTAAAAAAATGTGTTAATAAAATGCTCTCATGTGCAATGGTATAGAATAAATTTTTTTTCAATTTTTGAACAAATTTTATGATAACTTCGCTTTGCAGCTCTTAAATTTCCTCCATTACAAAGTATAATAAATAAAGAGTTAAGAGTGTTTTGCCTTTTTTATTCTAAAAGCAAGCAACAACATTATTAAAAAGTAAATTGAAATTTTAAATTTTGAAATTTGCTTTTTTTAAATTGTTTTTTTTTATTTGTAACCATGTTAAGAAATAAGTTTTTATTTGATGGAATTGCTTTTGAAACATGAACAATTAATTTTAAATTTTTTTTAAATTCTCCAAAAATTTAACAAAATGCTCACATGGAACAGAATAATCAAATTTTTTTTTTTAGGTGATATTGCTTTTATGTTAGCAAAAATAAGGATTTTTTTATCAAAAAAATTTTTTTTACTTTTTTATTTTCATTTTGTAAATTATTTTTTATTAATTAAAATTTTTCTAAAATATTCATTAAAGAGATCAATGTTAATGATAGTTTTTATTGTTCTTTGCAGTCAAATTTCATCGTTTTTTTAGAAAATAAAAATTTTATCAAATTACAAAGTTCAAATTAATCAAATCATGGTAAAATTTTGAAAATTAAAAAAAACCTGCATTATTTAAACATCTTTTTGATGACTATTGCTCCAAGTTTTGTGAAAAAAATGCTCACATACAACAGAATAATCAAATTTTTTTTAGGTGATATTGCTTTTTTGATAACAAAAATGAGGATTTTTTTTCTTTTTACTTTTTTATTTGCATTTTGTAAATTATTTTAAATTTTTCTTAAATTCTCCAAAAATTTAACAAAATGCTCACATTTATGCAGAATTATTAAAAAGTTTTTAGGTGATATTTTTTTTTGATTACAAAAATGAGGATTTTTTTTTACTTTTTTATTTTCATTTTGTAAATTATTTTTAATTTCTCTAAAAATTAAATAAAATGCTCACATGCAACAGAATTTTGATAACAAAAATGAGGATTCTTTTTTCAAAAAAATTTTTTTTTACTTTTTTATCTTCATTTTGTAAATTACTTTTTATTAATTTAAAATTTTCTAAAAAATTCATTAAAGAGATCAATGTTAATGATAGTTTTTACTGTTCTTTGCACTCAAATTTCATCGTTTTTTAGAAAATAAAAATTTTATCAAATTACAAAGTTCAAATTAATCAAATCATGGTAAAATTTTGAAAATTAAAAAAACGTGCATCATTTAAATATCTTTTTGATGACCATTGCTCCAAGTTTTGTGAAAAAAATGCTCACATTTAAGCAGAACTATTAAAAAGTTTTTAGGTGAAATTTTTTTTTGATTACAAAAATGAGGATTTTTTTTTCTTTTTACTTTTTTATTTGCATTTTGTAATTTATTTTAAATTATTTTTAATTTCTCTAAAAATTAAATAAAATGCTCACATGCAACAGAATAATCAAATTTTTTTTTTTGGTGATATTGCTTTTATGATAGCAAAAATGAGGATTCTTTTTTAAAAAAAATTTTTTTTTACTTTTTTATTTTCATTTTGTAAATTACTTTTTATTAATTTAAATTTTTCTAAAAAATTCATTAAAGAGATCAATGTTAATGATAGTTTTTACTGTTCTTTGCACTCAAATTTCATCGTTTTTTAGAAAATAAATTTTTCAGAAGTTTTGTGAAAAAAATGCTCACATTTAAGCAGAATTATTAAAAAGTTTTTAGGTGATATTCTTTTTTGATAGCAAGGATATGAATTTTTTCACTTTTAACTATTTTTATTTACATTCAAATAAAGTTAAATTTTTAAAAGCTATCAAGGATAATGCAAGTTTTAAAATTTTATATGATTATTTTGCTGTTTTTTTTGATCGTCTTTTAAAAAAGCCTGTCTACAAATAATAAAATTTTAACTTAAGCAAAATTTGTTAAAATAAATTTTTTTATTTAATAATAACAGTCAATATCTAAAAATTCAACATTTGTTATTCCATCAAATATTCTATTCTGTGTGTTTTAGAAAAAAATTATTTTTTAGAAAATTAAAGTTTAACTAAAAAATATTTGAGCATTGAAAACCATGCTTGGCCATTTTATAATTTAATATTCCAAATATACTTAAAATAAGCTTATTTTTCATTAATAAAAATTGAATTTAATTTAAAAAAAAAATAAATTAAAAAATTAGAAAAAACTTAATAATTACTTGTGAAGAGCTTCGAACCATTCCGACTTACACCACGAATAAAGTTCAATCAAATTTAGAGATTCGAGTTTAATTAAATGGAAAAATTTTTTTAAAAAATTGATCGAATTAATTTGTTGATCTTTCTTACAAAATCTTTCTTTCTTAGAAATCAGGGTATTGTGAAATTCAAATACAAATTGAACAAGAATTCTGCCTTTTTTGACGAATTAAAATCAAAGGTAATAATATACTTTGAAGAATAATGGACCAAAGTGCACCATACTTTGTTGCACCTTTATTACCTTAAATAAAATCATTAGTTTGTTTTTTTAAGAAAATTAAACCAATAATCAATTTAAATATTATTGATATTTAATTTTTTGTCTTATTAAAAGATGAGAAAAGAAAGGAAGAATTTTTGTTCAATTTGTATTTGAATTTCACAATACCGAAATCAGCAAACAACAAAAAATATCTCAAGTCAAAGTTTGGAAAAATTAAAATTACAATGATTACTTTGACTTAAATAATTTTTTCTTATTATTAATATTTTTTGGGTACTATTTTTCGTGCTATTTAAATTATTTTTTCTGCTACAAAAATAAAAAATGATATAAAAAAAAAATATATGTTTATTTTTTGTGATACAAAATTTAATGTTAATGATATTTAATTTACATAATTGATATATTTTTTTTACTCTGATATAAAAAATAAACAAATGGCCATTTGATTGATTTTTAATTAAACTCAAATAGAGAAAAAACAATTCATAAATTTGGGGAAAAAAAATATTTTTTTGTATTGAACACTAATTAAAACTTTTATTTTATGAGCATAATCTTATTAGTAAATTATCTTTTTATTTTTATTATTATTTTTTATTTACTAAAAAATAATTTAGATATCAGCTTAATTAATTTTTCTATCTTATACATTTTTTTATTCTATCATTTATATGAAATTTTGTATCTATTCTTATTTTTATTTATGTAGCAGAAGAATGAATTTTTGTATCAACATAAAATATAAGTCTTATTTTTTTAACACAAATTAAAATTTGATCTAAAACTTAAATTTTTTTTTGGGACTGAATATAATTTTCTGGGTTCAAAAATTTTTATTTTATAAAAAATACGATTTAAAAAAAAAATTAAGATGTTTATAATATTTCTAAAAATTATGCTTTTGAAATTACCGCTTATTCTTTGCCCTTATTGATAATCTCAATTTAATATTGTTTTCAATAAATTATTTTTTTTCAAACTAGTCTATTCATTTAAAATTTTTAAATTTATACATTTTTATTTATTTAGTATTTTTTTTCAATATTTAAGTGAACAATACTCATTAGCGGAATGTATCATTGATGTACTTAAAAAGAAAAAGAGAAAATAACAAATACTCTGAATCAATTTTGTAGATAATTTAATTAATTCTTAATTTAAAAAAAGGGAATTTCAAAAATGTGATGTGAAAGTACTACCTAAAAGAAATTGGTCTTTTTTCAGAGATTCATTGTAAAAACAATGACTAGTGAAATGGGAGATTTTGTAACTCAAGTAGTGATGAAATAAAATATAACATATTTAAATAAAATTCAATCAAAAGTAAATTTGAACATTAAATTTTATTAAAACACAAAACGAATGAAAAAAATTCTATTAAATAATTTGAATGTTTCTAGGTAAGATCTTCTTGTTTGAGTGAAATTTATTCGACTCCTTAAATTTGAGTAATATTCAAAAGATTATTTTTTTTTCTAACAAAAATTTCAAAATTAATTCTAAATTTAAACCAAATAATTCGGGTTGATTTTAAATTTGAATTTTTTTTTATTTAACATCTCTGAAAAAAGATACTCTCACTCAAATGAACTGAAATGGAAGAACCAGGTGAAATATTGTACATAAGTGGTGTAAATCGGCTTTGTAGCTAAGAATTGTACTTAGAATTTTACTTATGACTAATTCTTCTTCAATATTAGCATAATTTGTTTAATCATTTTAAAAGTAAAAAAGCTTGAGAATTTTAAAAATTATTAAAATTAGATATAAATTAATATTTTTAAATTTCTAATTAAAAGTTTAACCAAAAATCCAGAAAAGTTTTTTAGACTTGTTTTCACAATTAAAAGTAAAATTAAATAAAAATCCAACAAAAATTATCAAATTCAAATTTTTGTCTAATTTAATATCAAAAAAGTAATTTAATTTTTTAAAAGGATTTAATTCTTTAATAATTAAAAAGAATTAAATAAATATTAACATAAAGACCCATGAAGTTATCTGGACCTGTTAAAAAATTGTATTTTTTTCATTAAATTAGTCACTGAATAGTTAAAAAAATAGTGGAAAAAAATTGCGGAATTTATTTATTCTTTACTAAAACTTATATTGTAACCTAATGTAAATTTAAACTTGTAATTTTTCCAATAAAGCGTGTATTTTCTTATTTTGTAAAAATATATAATCAACAAAACTTAAAATCGAAATTTTTTTTTTGAAAATAAGTCTTGGAATTATTTTGCAAGACATTTCCACCCAAATTTATTAGGGTATGTGTTAGGATGCCATCTTCTTCGGGATATTTAAAATCAAATAACCAATTTTAGGAGATTATTTTTCTTATTAGGACAAATTTTTATTTTCAGAGATAAGATAAAAACTAAAAACTTAAATAATGGTATACACATAAGAGAAAAAAATTGTATTCAAAAAGAGAAAATACACACATAAAAAATTCCTTATCTGTGAATTTCACATAAATTTGAATTTTTTTAAAGACTGAATAATTTTGAATCACACATAAGGACGTGTCTAAGAAAATTAAAAAAAACTTTAAAATTTTTATTTATTAATTAAAAAATTTTTTTAATATTCATTTTAAAAAAGTCATTTACATTTTTTAATCACTAATTTGACTACACTGCTCATTTGATACTAGTGTTTTTACGAGTTTTCCGTAAATTTCCGAAAAATGACGTAAAATTATCTATTTTTTCCGAACAATTAGTTTTTAACGAATTTTTAACTTTTTCAAAAGTTTATCCATTAGAGACAAATTTAGCTGACTTTACTCAAGAATTCCAAAATAAATTTAGAACAAAATTACTAGACAATTTAAATGATACCAAGACTTTTAACCTCAAAAAAAATCTTGAAAAATACATGGAAATTGAAAAATACAAAGATATGTATGAATTAATTTTAAATTAATATCATACTAATGGATGAAAAAAATTTTAACAGCTTGCTAAATTTTTCCCTAATGGAGATCAGTTAATAAAAACCGAAAATTCATTAAAAACTAATCGATCGGTTTCAAAAGCTAAAAAATAAAATAATTTTTGATATTAATATTTTTAAAAATATTAAATAAACATTATTTTGGTTACTCTCTCATAAATTTTTTCTTTAATTTTCATCGTTACATAATTAACCGTTTATTAAAATTAAAATTAAAATCAGGATACGGTTTTAGTTTAAGAAATAAAACGAATTTAAATAAGAGATAAAACAAATTTTATTTTCTAAATGAAATAGCTTATAATTTTATCAATCTAATATTTAATTATCACGTTTAATTAAGATTATAACTTACCAAGTTTTTATATATTTTTGCCAAAATTTTCCAAATTTTACTAATTTTTTTTTCTAAATTAATTTATTTAATTTACTGAAAAAGTTTAAAAATGGCCAAATTAAAACTTAATAAAAACAATGTTTCAAGATTTAGAATCTGACTCGTCATTAACTTCAATAATTCAACGATCAGCTGCCAACAATCTAGATGACATGGACGATGAAAGCGAGGACATTATTCCACCAAAAAAAGCCAGGGGCGAAGCTAAAGTGTATGATTATTATAAAACATGGATGATTTTTTCAAATCATTAGGCGAAGTATTACAAAAAGTGTTAGTCGATGATATCAATTTTTTTCAAGTAAAAGTTTTAAGAGAACATTTTGAAATTTTTTTTTCTATTTTTCCAAATATTTTTTCTCATTTTTTTTTTCTTCTTTACGAAAATAAGAATTCTTTTGTACTACAAAATTTATATAATAAAATCGCGCATCAAACGATTTTATTAAGATAAAAAATAATTTTTAAATACAAAAGTTTTTTTCATTATAAAAAAACTTTATCAATCTACAGATACTTTTTTTTTTAAGTTCGAAAAAAAATTTTAAATATCTTAAATAGGCTTCTAAACTTCAAAATTACTGGCGCCTTTCTCTTTCTTTCTGGTCTTTATCTTTATCTAGCCATTGCTTGAGTGTCCAGTCTTTTAATAAAATTACTATTTTAATTTTGGAACTAATTTTTATGTAAAAAAAGGTTTTTTATATCAAAAGAGCTGTTTATTTATAAAAATTTATTTTAAATACATGTAGCTTTTTTATAAAGTAAATTTATTTTAGTGGTAAAAAAAGTAATTTTAGTTAGAGTTATTTAAAAGTCCCAAATTAAACTCAAAGTATAGACTTTATTTTTTTTCTAAGTCCGGACTTGGACTTAAATTCTACGGACTTTGCCTTAAAAATCAAGTTATTTTTGAGTTAAAATTAATATTTGACTAAATTTAAAAGTCTTTGACTTTGACTTTAAAAAGATAAATAAAAATAAAGTCCGGAATTGGACTTGACTTAAAGCTTGTCACTTTTAATCATTCTGATTTTGGTTTAAAAAAAATTTCTTGTCCTAACTTTGAAAAAAAAAATTTTAAGATGAAAAAAAATTTATTTTAATATTTTTTTTAAATAAGATGTTAAATAAAATCAAAGCAATTTTAAAAAATTAGTTTAAAGAAAAAATTCAATCATTTGGATGTTAATTTGATAATGTACCATTGTTATGTCTAACAATGGTTCATATTTAATGTTAAATATTTATTTCTAAAAATTACCAAAATCACTAAATTAATTTAAAATGACCATTTTAAATGTTCGTTATGATCTTAAATATTGATCTGAAACTTTAATTTGCCATTAAAAAACATGTCACTAATCTAGACTTAAAATTAACCTTACCTGACTTAAAAATCCAGTCATGTTTAAGTCAAAATTAATATTAGAATTTTTGCCATTCAATGTAGTTATTGTTGTGGCAAATTTTAAGTCAAAATTACTTTTTTCAGAAAAAAAAATGAGAATATTATGTCCCCACAATGAAAAATCTGATCCACACAAAAAAAATCTGACACACACAAACAAAAATCTTCTCAGCACAAAATTTTCTAAAAAATGAAAATTAATGTTTCCGCACAAAATTTTTGTGTTAAATACATAAAATGATAAAATTGAAAAATTGTGTTTTTAATTTTATTTTTAAGTCAGATGAATTAATTTTTTATTTTTTTATCTAAATATTATTTTTAATAATTTTAATCAAAAGAATTTTTAAAAAATATTAAGTTTAGTTTTTAGAATACCAATGTTTGATCCATATTCGTTGAAGTTGAGGATATGTGAACAGTCGATTCTACTAAATTTTCGAACGGTTCGGCGTCGTTTAAAGAATTTTCTTTATTTTCTTTGCGCCTGATATTTCGACGTCTTGATTTATCTAGTTTGAGGTATTCTGAGGTTTTTTTTTATTTCTTAAAATCATTTTTTAAATTTAATAAAAAATTATACTCTATGAACATATATTCATTCAAATAAAATTAAAAACACAATTTTTCAATTTTATCATTTTATGTATTTAACACAAAAATTTTGTGCGGAAACATTAATTTTCATTTTTTAGAAAATTTTGTGCTGAGAAGATTTTTGTTTGTGTGTGTCAGATTTTTTTTGTGTGGATCAGATTTTTCATTGTGGGGAGTATGGACACCCAAAAAAAATTCAAGTCAAGTCAAAAGTTTTTTTTTTATTAAGAACTTTAACTTAACTTTAACTAGTAATTTCATCATAATGTTTGATTTAGGAAAAATACAACTTAAAAAATATTATATTTTCTTCAAGATGAACATGAAACAAAATTTTTCTTGTTTATTTAAATTAAATAAAATAAAAATATTCTAATCTTTGCTTTATTCATTTGATTCAGTTTTATTATAACCTGATTAAATCCTCTTTCAGATGGTCTTGACAGTCTAATTCCATCACAATTAGAAATTAAATTTAAATTGAAAATAAATTCAATCGAATATGATTAAAACGATACTAGACTTAATTAAAACAAAAACCGTTCTTGTAATTTAATTTAATATTAGGCTAATATTAAACTAAATTTTATTAATCTTTACACTTAACTATTGACTGATTATTCAAAGATACTGTGACAATGTTGGGAGCATATTTAGTAAAATTTATTTCTGAATTGTAATCAATTCAAATGCGATTAATATATTGTCAGTCAGTGCTCCATTAATAGCTAAATCAGTACCAATCGGACAAAAAAGAAAGAGAGACAGACCTACCTTAGCAAAAAAAGCATTTATTAGAGAATTTTTTTTTTTATTTTTTATAATATTCAATTATAATTTTTATAATACCCAAAAATCATTTTTATAATACTCGAAAATAATTTTTAAAATAAATACCCAAAAAATATTTTTTTTAACACCCAAATAATTAATGTAAATACCCATTTAATAATAAACCTAATATATTTAACATTTTTTTTATTATTACACGCACTCAAAATAATTAAAAGTAATAAATCATTAATGTAAAAAAAAACTTGGTTCTTTCTTAATGATAAAGACAATTTTTTTGGAGATTTATTTGGTTTAATACGAGCCATGGCTCATTTGAAAAAAATTCGAGTTTATTAAAATAATAAATTTTAAATTATTTTTTTGATTCTAACTTAAAAGAATATATCCAGTCATGACTTTGACTAAAAAAAAAATTTAGGATTTTTGAACAATAATTTAATTAAAATTTCAAAAAATAAAAATCAGATGATAGAAATCAATTTCAAAAATAGGAAAAATTTTTTAAAAGAAAAAAAAGACAAAACATTGATTAGCTGCTTTTTGGCCCTGACTACATAACCCTGCTTTTGTAGCTGCGACTTTGGTTCTCAGTATTCCTAAGCAATACTTGATGTCTAATGGGTTTTGGTCATTTGATGTATTTGAATGTTGATTTGTTTGGCGATGTTTTTATTCTTGCATTGAAAAACTCAATGTGGCAACACATACTTGTCTTTTTTGGGTCCTTCCACGAACAAGCTTACAGTTTACTTTGTGTACTAAATTCACAAAAAATCAACTCTCAGTCTACAACTAAAGTAATAAGTATGCATTAAGAAAAAGAATTCAATCAGCGGATTTGGAACACTAATGCGCAATTACAGCATGTGTTTAACAGCAGCTAAAACTCATAACATAATAAAACCTTTGAAAAGCTTTACTGAGCTAACAATTTAAAAAAAGTCATAAAAGCCATCCATAAAATAAATTGCGCCCATTCCTAAATTTTATTCTCTTAGTTTTTTTTGCTCCTAACCCAAATTCTTAATAAAAAAAAAACCAAAAAATTTAAATTTTTTTTCTCCAAATTTATTATAATTTCTCTTACAAAAAAACCAAATGCGAAATTAAACCTAATTCATACATAATTGTAAACCATTACAAGTCTTAATTATGCTTAACACAGGCAAAGCGCTGAGTGACTATGGCTCGATCAATGATGCCAACATGACCAGCTCGGATGACTTGACAAAATCAAGCGACTACTACACCACGACTAGACGCAACAAAAAAAGACCCAAGCCAGTCCAGCACTCGGACTCTTTTCTCAACTATCTGACCACAAACCCTGGCTCGTTCAACGGCATCGGGTTCAACCGCGAGAGCATCAAATCAATTGTTATTGACGACACTTCTCGCGAAGACTTCAGCCAAAGCTCCACCGAGCTCATCATTTCCCAGACAATTTGCCACACATCGTACATAGTCGAGCCAGTCGCCTTCATCCAAAATCTTGCCAACAGCATCATGTCCATTTCACTAGGCCAATTTATTTACACCAGAATCCTGGAGCGCCTAATCGAGCAGTTCAATAAGACAAATTTTGTGTCGGTACCAAAATTTTTTTATTCCTTCACCAACTCGTCTTGCCAAGCATCGCCAACGCCCATCCACAATTTGAGCACCATTTTCTTCAAAACAACGTCCAGCAATCACATAATTGCCAATTGGCTGCACTCGGAGCATTCATTCGGCGCTGCGTTCACTGGCGCAATAACGCCTGATGAATTCGAAATTATTCGAACACAGGCCCAGGCCGAAACGGCCAAATTGTACTTTATGTCGTCGATTTTTTGCGGCATTCCTGTCATCATCATGACAAATATTTTGGGTGTCAATTGCTCGACACTGGGCCGCAAGACCCTGATGCTGATCTATTTGTTTGTAATGAGTCTTAAATACATCCTGTTGTTGTTTCAGTGTTTGAATCCGTCTTGGCCCGACTGGTTGTTTTATGTCGGCGCGTTCATTGAAGGCGTGAGTGGGAGTGCTGGCGTGTTTTTTTTGTCTCTGTACTGCTACATTGCCGATCTGACCAGTCCTGCGTCCAGATCTTACCGCATCACTCTGCTCAATAATTTGAACTCGCTGGCGACTTTGTGCGTCACTTTTGTCTGCGGCTACGTCATCAAATACTTTGGCTACTTTTATCTCTTTTTCGCCAGTGTTATCCTAATGTTAATCTCATTCTTTTACACTCTTCTGCTCATACCAGAACCTCTGATCGACTTACATCACACAAGTCTTGTTCAACGCATCAAAAAATGTTCGATCAAGCGAACCATCAATTGTTTTAGAGTCTATTTTTCCAAAGAGAGTAAAAAATGCAAAACTGAATCAAGCCGGTTGCTGGACCCCAACAATAACCCAGACGAAATAATTGTCCAAGAGCACACAAAATTGAGCAAACAAACATTTGTTCTCTTGCTCATAGTGTTTGCCAATTTCATCTATTGCTTTGGAAGCCTGGGAATCGGCTCCATATTTACTTTGTTTCTAATGAATAAGCCCTACTGTTTTGACTCTGTTCAAATTTCCAACTACTCCGTGTTTGCCACCATTGTTTCTCTAGTAGCCTCTTTACTTGTGTCCAAATTTCTCAAGGTAAACGATCTGATAATTTGTATTCTATCTGTGCTGTCCTATTTTGTGAGTGTGCTGTGCTACATATTCGGCAATTCGACCGACTATATCTACTTGGGCGCAGTTGTAGCCTCCATTTCGGGCCTGGAGTACGGATACATCAGATCCATAGTGTCCAAGTCTGTGGAGAAGAATGAAGTGGCTGATGCACTTTCCCTCATACTCATAGTGGATACATTTGTGGCCGTGGTCTCAAACGTGCTTTTTCCCATCTTGTACTCGACCATTGTGTCCAAAGGCATCAATATTCTGTTTGCATTTTCAAATGGTTTTGTTCTAATAGCTCTTGTGTGTCATATGTAAATTTAGAATACTTTTTTTTTTTTTTTTTAAATAAAAAGAGTGTTTTTTAGAATCAATTATTTTGTTTACAAACCGGTGAAGGTGTCGGACGCGTCCAGTGGGGTGAGAACGCGGCCGTCTGTGCGAAAACGCTATGTTTCTTTGATGAATTTAAGCGAGAGTGATGAGGACAGTGATTCAAATGATCTAGACAAAATTTCACGAGTTTTAATTTAAATAAATTTTTAGTATTTTAATTTTATTTTTAATTTTTTTTTGAATAAAACAATTTCAAAGATAGAGAAATTTATTCATTTGTAAATATTCTCATATTTTGTAGTATTTTTAAAAAAGAGAGATTAATGTTTATAAATTGAGTTGGAGTCCTTGTGATTTAAGAACGATCAACGCTTCTCTTGTTTATTCAATTATCATTAAAAATTTAGTGATGATATCGAATATGCATATTCGAACCGATATTCGAATAAGAAGAATGAAAATTAAATTTGAATTTAACTTAACTTAAATTTTTGAAAATAAATAATTTTAAATAATATACTTGAAAATTAACGCGTATAATATTTTTAAATAGCAATAATATGTATTTAAAAAACTAAAATACTGAATTAGGAACAAAATAAAAACATTTTAGTTTTTTTTTGTAATTAATGTCAATTACATTTAAATTTATCACTATTTTAATTTATTAATACATAATTGATTGAAATGAAACTCTTATGTCATCAAAAAAAAATAAAATTAATTATTAATTATTCCCATAATGTTCTATAAAAATTGCCACTTTGAAATTTATTTTAACTTGCTTGTTTTGTATACCAAATTAAAACTTTTGATTTTACCTTTATAAAGACCAATGTAGCGTTATCAAGTTTTGAATCAAGATATGTCGAATACCTAACTCCATTGTGTAATTGCTATCTTACTTTTTCTTCTTTCTTTCCTGAACTGTTCAATACTTTAACATTTTGCACCTGTACAATATGTCCATTTTGTTTGTCAATTACATATAATTTTTTATCTTATTTTTTCCTTACATTTTTATTTTATTTTTTTTGATTTTTAAATTATTTTTTTTTAATCTGAAGGAGCCTTAGCTCGGCACAGATAAAACAAATAAATAAGTAATAATATCACTAGTTGGATAAAGATAAACAAATAAAAAATTAAACTCTAAAATAACTCTTTAATTAAAAAAAATGTAAGTGATTGAAGAAATTCCTAATAACATATCTCAAGATCAGGCTTCTGAACCTAATTTTAAAGGAAAAACTAGAGGTAAAGGTAAAAGTTATTTTCCTTTATGTAGTTTTCGCTCTTTGGAGGATACTAAAAAATACCTTGATCGAGAATTTGAGGGAAATTACTGGATTGTAAAAAGAGCGACAGAAACTTACCAAGCAGATACAATATGGTATCAATGTACAAAATGTGCTATTCGACTTTTTCAAATTATACCCTATTTGAAAAATTAAAACACAAAAAAATAAATTAAGTTTTTTTTGTCCTTAAAAAATACATTCTGTTTTTAGTTTTATTTTTTTTGTTCTACTTAGATAATTAGTGCTATATTTTTCAAAAAAATAGTAATTAATATAAAATTTTGTTCTAAATTCAGTATTTTCGTTTTTTTTTGCATAAAATAAACACTGTTAATAATTATATGCCAAAAATTAATTTATTTAAATCAAAAATTAAATCTTTAAGATATTCGAATTAAAATTTGAAAACATAACATTTTTGAATATAATAAACTAAATATAATAAATACCCGATTTAATGTTTGAAAATTAAAAATTAATCAAAAAAATAATCGAAAAAAATATTTAAATTAAAAAAGAATTCATAAAATAAATTGAATTTAAATTCGACTTGGATACTAAAAGTGTGGAATCTTGAAATTGATGATCAATTCAAAATATCATTTCAATTCGAAGAGTTTATCTTTAAATATTAAAATTAATCTTTAAATTTATTTAGATAATTTTAATGTAAAGTGCTTTACATGTTATGTTGATTTAAAAATAAATAATTTTAAAAAAATATTTTCTCAATCCATTGATAAAATTGATTTTTAAAATTTAAATTTATAAACTGATTTTTTGAAGAGATTATTTTGAATTTTTTATTTCAAAATTATTTGTATCTAGCATCCAAAATTAAGAATAAAATTTTAAAAATAAAACAGTCCCATCCTTCTTACCAAAAAAAAGCTGTTATGATTTAACCAACGCTCCAAGAGTACAAAAAACTAAATTTTCAAATACTTAATTTTTCAAATATTCTATTTAAATTTTAATACTTTTAAATTATTTGTTGAGTTTATCTAAAATTGAAGTTGTTTTTTAAATTAAAGTTAAGTTCGAATTTTAATTTAAAAATAATCCAATTTCGAATTTAATTTCAAAAAATAAATTAATTAAATATAAATTCAAATTTATTTTATATTCAAGATTTAATTCGAATATACTATACTGTTTCAATAGTCTTTTCAGGTTTTTCATTTATTCAAGTTTCAATTTGTGTCCAAAAAATTAATTCGATTTCATCACTATAAAAATTAAATTTAACCTGAAATTGATGTTTAAATTTTTTTATGAAATAATTTAAACAATTAAAATAATAAAAAAATTAATTTAATTTAAATTAAAATCTTTTAAAATTAAATTTATGCACTTTAATTATTTTTTTGTACAGTGCTTCAATAAAAAATTCGGCGAAATTACGACATTTTACATTAAAAAACGTAACTTTTATTAAAATGGTTCCAAAATGCCAAAAAATTACAAAATTGACCTCATTTCCAAAAATTTTTAATTAAATTTTGTTATGAAAAAAAAAATTCATATTCTTTAACTTTTCTTACTTAATTTTACATAAAATCAAAATTTTTCTATTACACCTTGTTTTTTCAACCAGATATTTTCACAAAGCATTTAATATCATGCTTAAGCATCTCAAAAGAAAAAAAGTCTAATTAGTAATAAATATTTAACAATAATAAAAATTTAGTAATAATCATAATTTTTCTTTAAAAAATTTTTTGGCTTTAACTTTGAATTTTAATTTGATAATTTTTAATTTAATTGCAAAATCTTACCAAATTTTACATAAAATTACATAACCTTGCTCACTAAAATTGTCGTCAGAATACGTAAGATTACGAAAAATTACTTAATTTAGCCAATTCTGGATCTTTTATGGAAGCACTGTATATATTTTATTTATTTTCAATGAACGCCTTAAAGGGGGTCCTACTAAAACACTGACGTCAAAATTTATAAAATTTTTTGATCCCCCTCTTATTTTACAAAACAAAGAAAAATTTCAAGTTTTTTTACCTGATCCCTATCGACCCCCAATTTTATGCTACTGTCTACCATCAGTCTTGTAGAGAATTTCAAGAGCTTTCTTAAAATGGGTCTAGTTTGTGTCCAGAATGTATAATTTTTAGATGTATGGATTTAAATATAGTGCACCAAATTATAAACCGTCTCACCCAGTCAAACATATTTTTAAAGATTTACATGTTATGTTGTTTTTATTCTCACACAGTATATATACATTCTATACATATTTGTTTGTGTCTTTGTACTACAAAAAATCTCTTAAGTTGAACTATTTTGAAGAAAAAATAGAGATATTTTAGAGATAAAAAAATTCATTAATTTGAATAAGGAAAATAATTACTGTAGAAGCAATTTTTATATTTTCAAGGAGCAAATTATTTTTTTTTAGAAGCAAAAAAAAGAAGCAATTATTATTTTAATTAGGAGCAGAAATATTTTTTATTAGAAGCAAAATTAAAAATTAATATAAAACAAATATAAAAAAAGACCAATTTTTTCAATTAAACAATTACCTAATTTAGTGTATTTATTTTGATTTTTGATTTCATACCGTCTTATTTACTTGAAACGGTTTTTCTTGGACGACCTCGGCTTCTTTTTTGAGATAAATTAGTGTCAGTAGTCGAAAATACAAATCTTCTATAGAAAATATAAGCCTTTGAATAAAAAAATCCTTATTTTTTCTCTATATTCGCTTTAAAATCTTTTATCTGTTCTACCAGTCAAAACATTTTTAGATATTTTTTGTAGTTTCTTTACAGATTCTTTAAAAAATCTTTAGTGAATAAATTTTTAAAGAAAATGTTGAGATATTTTGGAGAAGAGATAATCTATAAAATTATCTCATTCTATATTTTTTGATTAAGTTTTGTTTTTTATCAAAATATTCTTTCAGTTATTTTTTTTTATGATTTAAAATTACACACGATTTTAAAGTATTAAAAATAAAACACAATTAATTTGCACAGACTTCTGCAGTAAGTGAAATAAAAGTTGTTTCATTTACACAACAATAAAAGTTATGTTTTTTTTTAAATATCAGTCTTTAATTTCATTTTTATCGAAAAGCAGGCAGTAAAAATAAAAAAAAAATCATAAAGAAAAAAATCATACAAAATAATAGTCAAAAATTTGAAAATAGTTAACATAAGACTTAATTTGAAAAATCTAAAAAAAATTTAACCTCTTAATTTATTTTTATTTAATTGTAAATTGTTTAAAAAAATTTAATTACCTTAAATAAATTTATTTAAAATAAAATTTTTTTAAGATCTTACTTAAAATGTAACACATATTTATTCAACAAAAAATGCGTATAATATTAAAAAATTACCGTAAACCTTTGCCCAGAATACTAGGAATAAACCTGAAATTTAACCGGAATTCTATATAGAATAGTTCCTATCGAAACCATGTTAAAGTAATTTTTTTGAATTTTTTGAGAATTCCGGTTAAAATTAAGAAATGTTCTATTAATAAAAGCTAAATTTAACTAATGTTCTAATAAATTTCTGGCATTTATTCCAGAATTAAAAAAAAAAAATTAAAAAAATGTAGAATTAAATTCGAATTCGTTTATAAGTCAAAATTAAGGATTCTTCCAATTTTTGAGTTTATTCTATGTGTAAAAAATGAAAAAAATCGGAACTAAATTTGATAAATATATGTATATAATTGAAATTTTATTTGCTTGGTCGGATAATTTTTCCAATTCTGGAATAAACGCCAGAAATTTATTAGAACATTAGTTAAATTTAGCTTTTATTAATAGAACATTTCTTAATTTTAACCGGAATTCTCAAAAAATTCAAAAAAATTACTTTAACATGGTTTCGATAGGAACTATTCTATATAGAATTCCGGTTAAATTTCAGGTTTATTCCTAGTATGCTGGGCAAAGGTTTACGGTAGTATAAAAAATAAATTTCCAAATTGAACTTAGCCTTAATTTAATAATTGTTTTGAAATAAAAAAAATTATATCACCAACGTTTTTTTAGTGAAATGATCTTATTAATTCAACAGTTCTTGCATATTATTTAATAATTTATTTACATGGTAGCTATGGAAATCTAGAAAAAATACACTTTCAAGATAGCTTTATTATTAGACTTTTAAATGTGAATTCGCTCAGGGAATTCTTTTGTTCCTGCAAAAGAATATATTCTGAAAAAATTAATTGAAAAATAATGGGATGTTGGTTCAGTGGAAACAAAGTTTCTGATGTAACAGAGCCGATTAGAATAAAAAAATGGCCACAAACAGAGCATTTAATTTCCCTCGAGTGGCCTGAGCTACCAGACTACTTGAACAGTAAATCAAATTTGATGGCGCATGCACTTGCCAAAAAACGTGAAAATTTCCAACAACTGGACCAGGTGTCCGTCTATTTGGACTCGTTTCCAGCAGACAGCGACATAGAACGCGTGTGGCTAATTTTCGCATGGATCGCAGGCAACATCACATACAATTTTGAAGGATTCAAAAAAGGCCAATATGGCACTTGCCAACCACAAGATATAATTGAATGTGGCCACACAGTATGTTCAGGATATGCTAATTTATTCCAGAGTCTGTGCCAAAATATGGGCATAGAATGCCGGACAATCACCGGATACTCTAAGAGCTATGGCTATGAGCCGGGTAAAAAATTCCAAGACACAGATCATGCATGGAACGCGGTCAAAATAGCCAATAAATGGTATTACATTGAATCCACATGGGCCAGTGGCACAATAGATGAAGAAAAATTTGAAAAAAAGTTCAATCCATATTGGTTTTTTACCCCGCCAGATATATTTTCCCAAACTCATTTTTCCACTGAATTTCAACTAGAAAAAAAGAGCTCTTTGCAAGAATTCGAAAAAGCTCACCTAAATGAACTAGAGTACTTTATCAAGGGCTTTAACAAGCTGTCTTTGCCTTCTTTGATCGAGACCAATCATAGTCCATTCTGTCTCGAGCTCACTTCCACCAAAGATTGTGATCTAATTGCTCATTTGGTAAATCCAAGCACAGACAAACCAACAAGTATGCATGTGCAAAAGGATTCTGGTCATATGCCACATAAACACTGCGTTTTTGTAGAAATTCCGGAGAAAAATGTCAAGTATAAGCTGAGAATTTTTGCCAAAAACACCCACTCGGACACCAATTTCTATGCACATATTACTTCTTATGAATTGATGAGAAACAAGGATGAGATAAACAGAAAAATGGCGCAATACAACCTGGATTTTGGTCATGGCATTAAGCTGCTCTCTCATGCCACCAGTTATTTATATTTTGACCACAATCCATTGAGACTGGAACTGTCCGGGGCCCACAGTTGTTCACTGATTGCTGAATTGAGTGATCATAATGATGTTAAGTTGGAACGGGCTTGTTTGATTCAGAAAAGTGTGGACAGAAAAAATGTTTTTTTGATTAATGCTTCTTGTGCGAGGCAAGGCAAATTTTATTTGAAAATTTATTGGAATAAGAAAGATGGTGCCGAGTATGGTATGTTGACTAAATTTGTTTTGATCAAGGAAAGAGCAGCGCGGCCAAATGATGTACTTAGTTATGTTAGTTTGGATGATAAAGAGGCTTTTGTTGTGGAGCCGTTGGGATATTATTTGAAAAAAGGAGTTGAGTATGAGTTTAAAGTTTGTTTGGAAAGAGTGGTCAAGATGGCTTTGATTGATCAAGAGGAAAATTGGCATCATTTCCAAAATTGTGATCGAAACTTATTTGTCCTTAAGTGGTGTGCTAACAAAATTGGCACAGTCGATGTTTTTGCTCAATTTACAGAGGGATCTAAATTCTACTCAATATGCAATTATGAGTGTAAATAAAAAAATTTAATAAAAAAAATTTGAAAAAAATTAAATAATTAAACTTAAGTTTTATTTTTTTAAACAAGTCAAAAGCTTTGAACAGTTTTTATTGACAATAATTCAATTTTTCTTTTAAATAAAGATATGAATTAGCAGGATAATATTCCTTTTTATGAAGAACCATCAGATTTATTTAGACTTGTTTTTAATTCACAAGTCTTAAGTCAAGTCAAGTCAATTACCTAAAATTTTTTTTTTTTTTTAAGTCAAGTCAATGACTTAATAAATACATATTTGAATCCAATAAAGTAGTTGGTTCCAAATTCCTGGCTGTTAATCTTAACCTATGTGGTCTGTTAATGTAAGCAGATTTAGAAAAAAATTCTTTCATCTAGTCTTGATGAAGCAGGCATTGATAACTTTGACTAAAAAAAAAATTTTAGTTCCAGTCATAACTTTAAATTTTTGTGACTTAGACTTAAAACTGTGATTAATAAACAAGTCTGATTTTATCAATTTTTAATTTGATAAATGAAGAATTACCACAATTTTTTAGAATTCTTGAAATTGTTGGTTGTCTATGTGTGAAAATATTCTTTGATTTTGAGCTTATTTAGATTTTTTAACTCTCTTTTAGCTTCCTCATTCTCCAAGTGATCTTAAACTTAAAAAAAAAGAATCACATAGAAGAATATTTTTAAAGTTCGGACTTGGAATTTTTTTTTAATGACTTGTACTTTAATATGAGACTTTAAAAAAGACTCTGGTATTGATTCTTTTTTAAGATCTTGCCAGAAATTGTAAGCGTAAGATTTGTTCAGAAATTTTATAAGATTTTTATGAGATTCTTTTTTTTAAGTTTAAGAAAATATTTAAAATTAGGTATGGATCTTAAAATTTATTATGAAGGTAAATTGACGTTCGAGATCAAGATCAAAATATCAAAATATAAAATGTAAAATTTTTTTTTAAATAATAGTGAAAAAATAACATTTTTCCTAAGCAAATACTTAACATGTTGTGTCAAGTTTATTTTCAAATATAAAATTTTAAAATATCCCTTTTCATTGAACTTAAATAAGTTAAAATTTTTTAGTTGATTTGAATATTTAAAGACAAAAAAGTTTTAAAATCTTTTAAAAGGACATTTTTAACCTGAAAATCTTACTTTGATTTTTCATTTTTTTAAAACCATTATGATATTTGAATTCTACGACCAAAAATACATTATAGTGCACTTGATTTTTAATTTTTAAATTATGTCCTCTTTGGGTACTAAGGGCCGGAAGTTGACCAACTCAAAAAAGTTAATAGTATTCAAATATATATAACTAATGAATACAAAAGCTTGATATAATAATCGACCCCTCTATTGATAGCTGAGACTAGTGTTGTAAATCAAATTGGCGATTTGAACAAATTATTCGATTTATTTCGATTTAAATTTAACATAAAATTTGAATTCAAATTTAAACTAAAATAAAAAATTTGTTTAAATTCAAACTCAAACTGAAAAATTAATTTAATTATTTAAAAGTAAATTCAAATGCTATTTATTTACAACACTAGCTGAGACTATAAGCTACAATAGTATAATATAATTTACATCTGAGCTGCATTTATTCAGATCTTTTAGGATTGGGCTAACAATTGATGTATTAAACTTGTTAGGAATAGTGTTCAGAAAGAGAAATTGTTTGAAAAATTCCAGGAGTAAATTTCTAAATACAGGATTGGTTCCATATTTTAATACGGAGTAAAATATACTGTCATAGCCAGAAACACAAGATGTATTAGCTTCCTCTATTATTTGGTTTAGTGATACTAAGTCAAAATAAGGAATTATGTTAGGTTGGGTGAAAGTAATGAATTTATTGTTGACCGTTTCTTTTATAAAAATTTGATCCTCTCTAGTAGCTTCGGGGAAATCCTTAAACAATTCTTTAAAGTGATTAATGAGTTTTGACGCCGGGACTGTCGCTTGTTTATTAATGACCCTTTTTTTTGTGTTTTTCTGATAAATCTCCAAAATTAATTTTTTTTTCTTTTCATGGGCGAATAAATCAAGGGATGCCTGTAAAAACAGCACCCATCAAAAAAGCGAAAAAAAAGCACCCTGTGTAAATCGCATTAAATATTATAAAATATCTTTTTTTTTTTGATATATTTATTTCTAACAGCCTCAATTTTAATAAACATCAATTTTTATATTAAAAAAATATTGTTATTATATAAAATTTTCAAGTTTTAAAATAATTTGTACATAACACTTTAAAACACCCTGAAACACCCTATTAAGTTTATAAAACACCCTTTTGATTCTGATAGAGGAGAAAAAGTTCTGCTTGGCAAATTATTTTTCAAAAGGTCACATGTCCATGGACATGTAAAAACCCTATAAAAACCGCTAAAACAGGTTTAGACCGGATTTTTTAAAACACCCTGAATATTTTTTTTTAAAAAGGTTTTTCAGTGAAAGAAACAACTTTATTGGGGTTTCTGGGGCCAAGAAATACGATTCTGAGGTCGGTTTAACAAAATAAACTATTAATCATGATTTAGTCAATCTTGGCCCAAAAGAGCCCACTATAAGATTATTGAATTTTGACTTGGAAATTTTAATGTTGATTCTAGGGTAACTTTTTGTAATATAATATGAAAGTAAATTTTTAAATAAAAAGCATTTTTCAACATTTATTTTTTAAATTATTAAAAAAGAGAAATTTAATAAAAATAAAGACTATTTTTTTGAAAATTCTGGAATTTGTTGGTAACAATGGCTAATTAAATTCTTTTAAAATATGAATGTTTGATTTAAGTACGCTCCTAGGATTTATCATATCTTCATTTATGTTTCCACATTGTTTTTTTGCATATAATTCCGCAAATACTGTAAAACCTTTCGATGAAAGCACTAGAAGCATTGATATTCGAAAATAATATACCAAGCCTTGAAAATCTTGGCATTTCATCTTTTTGATTTGATCAAAAGCTTATATTCGATTTGATCAATGTTAAGACTTCAGGTTTGGAAAGAGTTTCGGCTAAATATTTTACTTCTTTATCCAGCTAGATTTCAATTTAAAATTTTTCTGGCTCCTTATTTTTATAACTTGAAATTTT
>QEOQ01000238.1:144957-221640 GCA_010279815.1 Brachionus plicatilis
AATTACACAATGGAGTTGGGTATTCAATATATCTTGATTCGAAACCTTCTTTGTATTCCTTCACCAGTCTTACAACCAATGGAATAGAATGACTCAGTCCTGTCCCAACATATCTCTCACTCAATTCAAAAAGCCGATTCGAGACAATTAGTAATTTTAGTTTATTAAAAGCCTCATGATGCACGATTTTGGAGGGAGTATCATATTTTAACATAAGAATAGATCTGACTGCTGTATTCTGAATTGCTTGCAGTTTTTTGATATTATTGTCTGAAAATGAATTTAAGCAAGGAAAAGAATAATCTAAAATTGATCCGACTAAGGATTTATAAAGATTTCCTGGTGTGTTTTGATTAAGACGCCATTTTTTGTTTGACAATATCTTAATAATATTTAGCCTATTATTGCAGCGTTCTTTAATTTCGTCTACCAGTATATTAAAATTTAACCTAGAATCAAATTTAATACCAAGAAATTTGATTTCTTTTTGGCTCACTATTCTGTTTCCATAAATTTTTAAGTTTAGATTATCACTCTCTTTTTTGTCCTTGGAAAAGACTCCTGAACACGACTTTTCAACTGATATCTTCATTTTCCATTTAATAAGCCATTGTTCTAGTTCGTTGAGGTATTTATTAATCTTATTTTCTAGGTTCCCCTTTTTGTTATAAATGCAGAATGTTACTAGATCATCTGCGAAAAGCAGAGAGTATTCATTATTTATTTTGTTTCTTTTGGGGATGTCATTAATATATATGCTAAATAAAAGAGGACTAATTACTGAGCCTTGAGGAACACCTGCAGTTATTTGATATTCTTCGCTCAGATGTTCATTCACATTTACCTTAAATGTCCTAGAGTCTAAAAAGGATCTAATCCAGTTAGTCAAGTAATGAGGTGGATTTATATTAATCAATTTAAAAAGTAAACCTTTATGCCAAACCCTATCAAAGGCTTTAGAAATGTCAAAAAAAGCCCGCTAACTCTTTTTTTTCTATTAAATGATTCCACAATTTTTTGAATTAAAAAGAAAAGATTATCTGCTGTTCGCGGGTGTTTCCTAAATCCAGATTGCTCCTGAATAAGGAATGAATTTTGTTCCAAAAAATTGTATAATCTTGAATATACTATGCGTTCCAGTAGCTTTCCTAAACAACTCGTTATACTAATTGGTCTATAATTTAAAGGATCTTGTAAAGAACAGGCTTTTTTTTGAATCATAGTAAAGTTCGATGTTTTCCACGCTTTAGGGACTCTACCTTCTCGAAGAGATAAATTAAAAAGTTCTAAGATTTCTATTAATGAACTTCTAGGTAAGTTTTTTAACATTAAATTATGAATTTGGTCAGGTCCTGATGCCGCTTCATTTTTCAATCTTTTTAAAGCCATTTAATTCATTTAAGCAAATTGGATCATTAAAATTAGACTGGTTATAATTTCTAAAGAAATCAGAGTTAGAATTTAGTATTTCGATATCTTTCTCAGAATTAATTAAATCAGAATTAGGACTAAATATTGAAGATAAGAGTTCTCCGAAGCATTTTCTCTTTTCTTCATTAGTTTTGAATTCATTTTCATTTAAAATCAAATTAGGAATTAAATTTGACCCTTTTTTTGTTCTAAATTTATTTATTTTTTTCCTAACACGTCTACTTGTCAGTAGGTTTTTTCCCATCTTCTCAATAAAATCAAACCAATTTTGATTCCAGAATTTTTTAAAGAGGCCTTTAACTCAGATGTAAGTTGATTAAATTTTTGATTTAGCTTTTGACAGCGAGTTTTCTGGAAGTTTCTTCTTACTTTCCTACGTTCTTTGATCAAATTAACAATGTTCGGTGGTAGACTCGTTTTGTAGATTTTCTTAGAAAGATATGGAATGCTTTTATGTGAAGCAGAAATAATTTTTTCTGTAATTTTATCATTTAGTTTGTCTATTGTGAGGGAACTTTCAGTGATATTCACTATTTGAGAATTTAAAATCTCGCTGAATAATTGCCAGTTTGCTTTCTTATAGTTAAACCTTTTAGCTGCTGATTTATTTTCTAATTGATAGCCCATAGAAATCGATGCTTCGATTGGAAAATGGTCACCAGTCATGTCTTGACTATTTAAGACACTAATGTCGGTAATTTTGTCAATTAAAGAAGATGAAACTAAAAAAAGGTCAAGAATTTCAAAGTAATTCTTATTAAAAATATTGAAAGTAGGACGCTTATCATTGATTACTGAAAAGTCTAACTCATTGATTATTCTTTCCAACATTATGCCATTTTCATTTTTCCCAACGCAGCCTATTTGCTTTGTTCTAGCGTTTAGATCACCACCTAAAATGTAGTTCCTACACTTTTTATTAACAAATTGAAATTTATTAAAAAATATTATTAAAAAATATTTTTATTAACTTTTTATTAACGTTTTAAAAAACTCAAAGTTCAGAAGCACATTGGGTGGATTATAAAGACTAAATACAAACAATTCACTATTCTTTCCTAAGTTCATTTTTATACAAAGGAGTTCGGAATTGAATTCCTCATAAGAAAAATCTTGTATAAATTCAATTCCTTCTTTAATTAAAATAGCTACTCCTCCTCCATACTTGTTGCGTGGTTTTGTTATGAACTGATAATTGTGAAAATCAAGATAAATATTTGCCTCAATCAAATCAATCTTTAATTCATTGAGCAAAACAATGTCGGGACATTTTTGAGCTGAAAATTTGTTAAGAGATGAACCTTACTAGGAAAATGAAGACAATTCCAGTGTGTAATTACTAATCTTGTTTTATTAAGAGGTTTTGTTCTTAAAATTGATTGATTTGTCTTCTTGTTCATTCTAAATTTTCTTCAATGCTGTTTTGACTGGCAGTTTGCTGACCAACTTCGTTAGATGATTGATCTACTTGAATTGAACATTCAGTTAGCGAACTGTTTGATTCAGACTCGAAGGTATTGTCGTTTTCATTTTCCAAGACAACTAATGGTTTCTTTGATTCTTTTTCTGTGAACTCTTTTTCATTTGGATCAGATTCGGAAAATCACGTCAATCAATTGGGATATTACGTCATTGAAATTTGTTGGCTGATATCCAGGCGTTTTAGGCATCATATTGTCACCATTGTCTTTTTGGTCAGCTCCAATTATTGATTGGATTCTTCTTGGTCGATGTAAAGATCATTGTAGTCAATCTTTTTTTTCAAGCGACTTTAGCTTTTCAGCAATGGAGCATTTTTGTGTCAAGTGTTCTTTCTGATGACACTTTTCACAAAGTGTTTCTTTGATAAGGCATTTCGCTATGTTGTGTCCTTCTTCATCACAGAAATAGCATTTCTGCTTTTGTCCAACAATTGACACAAGACACTTAAAACCATACATCATTGTAGGGCCTGACAAGCTTCCAATAATGTTCTCAACTTCTTTTGGGAATGATATTCTCACTCTTCTGACACAATTTTTCCTCTCAGGTCTATATTTGTATTTTTCTTCAGTGATGTGTTCAATCTTAAAACCATCAATCCGAACAGCGTTAAAAAAAAGTTTCAAGTCTATGATTCTCGAAATCAGAGGGCAAAAAGTGAAATCGAAAAGTACAATACCTTCTGAGATCCGGGACTTTATTTGCATCTTCAAGTCTGAAATTGGTTCCATTAATATTGATTTCACGATCGAAGATTTGGGCAACATCAAAAGCAACATTAAACTCTATTATCCATACTTTGTTTGAAGAAAAATTGTAGATGGATTTGATCGCATCATTTTCCACTTGGTTTAGGACGATATCCAGTGCATTATATAATACTTTATGGCTAATCGGTTTGTCTTACCTCTTCAGATTTAGCTTGACCGAATTTTTAAATATCCACCGTCGGTTTTTATTTGTTTTGTTGAGCGACATTGCCAAAACACAACTTTCAAAGGTTTTTCAACACGTGATGACTCTATTAATTAAATTTGGTTTTTCAAAATTGCTAAGCCTAACGACAATTTTCAAATTTCTTAAATGATTATGTATTTATTAAGTATTTATTTTATCTGTTAATATATAAACTTATCAGTTAAAATTATATTACTTTTAAATTTTTGTCACCTATTAATTGTCACTCAATTTGTTTAATTATCAGTGAATTAGTTTGTTTGTCAGCTAGTTTAGTGTTTATTAGTCATTAATCATTAATTAAATTAGTCGCCATTTTTTTGGTTAATCTGTCATCCAGAAAATATTCAATTTGTCGGTCAATTAGTTTATCTGTCAGTCAGTTAGTTTAATTGTCACTCAATTAGTTTAATTATCAGTGAAGTAGTTTCTTTGTCACCTAGTTTAGTTTTTTTGTCAGTAAATTTAGTTATTTTTGTCAGTAAAATAGTAATTTTTTAGTCAGTCCATTAAATGATGGCCGTAAAAAAAAATTTTTTTTCAATAATTTAAATAAAAATACCAAGTTCAATTAGAGTCGACTCCAACTGAGTCTTGATGCTAAGATTTGACTTTTAAAGCGAGTCAATCTCCTTTTGTTTTTGGACCACACAAGCTTGTCATTCTCGCTAGATAAAGATTCAATTTTTTCTGATGGATAATTTTTCATTTGAGTTTGACTTTTGTTTTTTTTTTAAGCGAGGAAGATACTTTCAATGATACAGAGCTGATCAACTGTTAATAGTCAACATCAGATATTGACTTTGAAATTTTTTTTTTTTTAAAGAATTGAACTTTAATTTTAATAATTCAGATTTAAACTAGGCCGTTAAAACAATTAGCTAGAACGGCAAAAAATCATGTGACCGTGATCCTGACTTATGGATTGCTGTTCTATCTAGTTATCTCGACTGCATTGTTTAACACTGAATTATTAAAATTAAAGTTCAATTCTTTAAAAAAAAAAAAAATTTCAAAGTCAATATCTGATGTTGACTATTGACAGTTGATCAGCTCTGTAAATTTTACATATGATGTATCGGATGCAGATTCTCCTAGAGAGACTTTAAAATTTTTCAGTCTTACGAGAGTAAGTAAAAAGAAGATAAAAACAAAAAGAATAATTTTAGTCTTATTTAAATGAAGTGATGTCTTTAGATATACTTATCTTTTTAGTTTTTTTTTTTCTCAAAATTTATAAGTCTCGCAATTCTTTGAGCAAAAATAATTAAAATTTAATTTTTTTTAATTAGTTGGAGACGCAGAATTTAATTTCGATTATATTGAATCGAACGAAAACGAGAAAATTTTTTCAGAAGACGAAGAAGATGAATTAACCAGTTCAGAAGAAGAAGAAACATATTCAAATGTTATTGAAAGTTTTAACGAAGCAATTCCAAATGAAAAATTTCACCTGCGATGTTTCGCTCAATCGATTCAACTTGTGGTAAAGGGCAGCCTAAAAAGATTAATAATATTCGTTAGTTGCTTTCAAAATGTTACAAAATATCAGCAAAATATAGACAAAAAAAAGCATTTGCAAGCTTTTAAGATGTAAAAGATTTATAAAATTAATTTACTAATTTTAAAGTGCGGTGCTAAAAATTAGTTTTTAAAAAAAAAATGATAATGTTTGTAAAAAAAAAAATCTTTCGATATTTCAAATTTCAAAAATCTTTGTCATAAATCGATTTTGTTATTTTGTTTAGTTGTAATTTTTTTTTTATAAATGAAATTTTATTAATTTAATCCTATTAATGGTCAGACTTGACATGGTCAATTTTATTTTTAAAAAGAATTATTTCATAATTCTTATTCAAATTGAGTTTAAAATTTAAAAGAATTCAGATTTAAATCCATCATAACTCTGCCGTTAGCCGGTCCCAAGCCCAGGATGAGAAAAGAGGAGGGTGGTGGCAGCCACACTATGTGGTCTTCTACGAGTCTGAAGAAGAGCTATATTACGGGTACATAGATCTACGGGTCTTTGTCCTAGTCTTGTCGTATGAGGGTGCCGCTGGCTTGACCAACATCCAGTATAGAATCTTAACAGAGCAAGAACTTGTTTTATAGCTGACCCTCTTTGGATAGCCGTAACTTTGGAAGCACTAAAGTTAAGACATTCTCTCTTTAATTGAGAATGTCGCTTGGTTTGTGGTTCCAAGCTAGTCTAAATAGTTGCCGAGTTCGCAGCCAAATTAAAAGTGCTCGGATGAGTGGCGCTGTTTATGATGAACGTCCCACGTGCTTCTTAGGGGAAGGCGCCATCATAACTATGCCAATGCCGGTCCCAAGCCCGGATGAAAAAATAGGAGGGTGATGATCATCTGATTTTATTGAAACAACTCAGGTAATCTATTCAAACTTTCATTAATTTAGATATTTCTTTATAGCGGCATTGTGAATTTCGGTACTAAAAACAAAAATAAAATAACAAAAATGCCAAAGCCTTAGTACTCATGGACAAAAACATGTTCTGTAAATAGTAGCAACTGATACATCCTTTGTATTACTAATATACTTATTCTGCAAAACTCTGCCATAAATTTTTAAAACCTAGAAGTTGAAAGTTTAAATAATAAATCATATTAAAAATGCAACTCAACTTTAATCAGTGTATTGGTGGTACAAGGGATGCATCAGTTGCTCCAATTTACAAAACATGTTTTGGTTCTTCAGAACTTATCCTTTAGAATTTTTAATTTTTGTTTTTGATTTTTGTACCAAAATTCACTATGTTATTTATAGCTTTATTGCTTTTACATTTCAATATGATATTTCTTTTTCTAATTTTTTCCATTTACGATAAAAAATTACAATACAAGTGAGAAATGATGCAAAAGAGCTTTTGTTGATTAATTGTCAAAATAATCAAACAAAATTGGGGGAAAAGAGGTTCAAACGAAGAGAAACTGAATGAAGCGGTAGTGAATATCCCGGGTATTACTGAAACTGAATCAGAAAATGATAGAGATTTTTTCGATGAGCTGTTAAAAGATGATAAAATTTCAAGTTATAAAAATAAGGAGCCAGAAAAATTTTAAATTGAAATCTAGCTGGATAAAGAAGTAAAATATTTAGCCGAAACTCTTTCCAAACCTGAAGTCTTAACATTGATCAAATCGAATATAAGCTTTTGATCAAATCACAAAGATGAAATGCCAAGATTTTCAAGGCTTGGTATATTATTTTCGGAAATCAATGCTCCTAGTGCTTTCATCGAAAGGTTTTTCAGTATTTGCAGAATTATATGCAAAAAAACAATGTGGCAACATAAATAAAGATATTATAAATATTAGGAGCGTACTTAAATCAAACATACATATTTTAAAAGAATTAGATCAGTTATTGTTAGAATAATATTTAAATTAATAGTTTTAACTAACTAATTTAAATAGAAAAAAAAATTTAGAAAATTTTTAAATAACGTAATTCCGCGTTTTTAACGACTTGTCGTTATATCTGGGTATTCAGACTTAACAATAGGGTCAATAACATTAAAAAGATTATTTAATGACATGTCGTTAAATTCGAGCAAATACGTGATTATAGTTTTCTAAGCCTAAACCATGAAGTTTTCTGAATCTCTTTTTTATTTAATTAATTATAATGGCCAAATTTCTATGTAAATTGAGTATTTTTCTTTGAAATATAATTGAATGCAAAGAACTTTTGAACGTCCCTTCTTATTTGTAAAAAGACGTTTTGAATTTCGGCTTTTAAAAAATAGACGCCTTGGAGGATATTTGAAAAATATTGTAGTTAATATTTATTGATAAAATAATTTTTTCACAAAGAGATTATTAGGAATAAGGTTATTAATATAAAATGGTGCAAAAAAAAACTTTTAAAAAATGCTTAATTGAGACAAACTTGATTTTTTTTACGGTAAAAATTGATTGATTTTACAATTTTTAAATTTTGAAAATTTGTACCAGCAAATCAGCAGAAATTTTTTTAATAAATTTCATTTAAATTTAACAAGAAAACAATCAAAATGTCAAATAAATTAATGATTTTTTTATATTTTTTAAATGATAAATTAATAATCATCAATGGAATTTTATTTACTCTCATTACTTTGTATACATTTTTTGTTTTGTGATTTTTAAAGAGAAAAAATTTATATTTTTTGATAAATTCAGCTTTTTTAAAAATATATAACCGAGATGATTTGTGCTTATCTAGGAAATTTACTATTCCAAATAGATTTAAAAATTTGATTTTAATTATTTTTATTTAATCAAAGTTAACTATTTTTGTTGATTTTATTATTTTTATTTAATCAAAGTTAACTATTTTTGTTGATTTTATTATTTTTTAGCTGTAGGAAATCAAAATGAAAAAATATTTTGTAGCAATTTATTTTTAGTAAATATGATATTATTTTTTAATTAACTAAATACTTTTAAAAGCTCTTATTTCACAGCTCCAGAGCTTTCACTTTCAAAAATATTTTCTGAATCCTGCTGAAAGTAAAAATTAAGTAAAGCTTTGAATCTTTGTTTAAAATGTTTATTAAGAAAACTTTTTTCAATTTTCGAGATTAGCTTAGTCCCAAATTTATTTTTTTTTAAATTAAAATTATTGGCTAAATTTTTCATAACATAAATAAATAATTGTTCAATATAAAAAATATTAAAAAATTTTAAATTTTTCAAATATTCTACCAACAAATGTCTCACTAAAGCTTTCTAATTTTAGAGAAGATGAGCCAGCACCAAGCATTTGAATTGTGTAGCAATTTTCCAGCGCATCGATCAGGTGCTTATCATCTGCACTCACAATTTTTCTTGTCTTATCTAGATGATAAAAACAAAATAGTTCTCGTTGAGGTATGAAGTTAATTTTATCAAAGTTATTTTCGATCAATTCCATCATCATTATTGCTCCAGCTGGTGCATACCCCTGATTCTTAGCCCACCAAGTCTCATAATTATCAACACAATCTTTCATAAAAGGATGATGTCTATCAAAGTGATAGACACTGTTCGATATGCATGTAAATTGTTTAGCCTTTGGTGCATTGAACACTTTGTTGGAACACTTGTAACTAAAATTGTCTGCAACCCCAATACTGTTCTTAAGGTTCTCTAGATTTTTAATTACAAAACTATCGATATCTATATAAAAGCCACCATATTTATAAACAAGAAAGTATCGCAAAAAATCGGACAAATGAACCCGAGTTAATTGAAGTCCTTGGTATTTTTTTCCATTTAGAATTTCATTTGCTTTGAGAATGAACTGATTTCCTGGTTCATTTTGGCCAAGTTTTGTCAGGTTAAATCGCACAAGGTGAACATTTGTATAATTTTTTTGTCTAAAAGGATCTAGCAAAGAGTCGTTGAGGTCATTGGAAAATAAGAGAACATCTGCATTTGGATGGTGATAGACCACTGTTTGAAGACATTTGAGATAAATATCAGGCAAACTGCTTCCATACCAAATCAAATAAATTGTGAATTTATTTTCATTTGGAATGTATGAAAGTCCATTTTCAGGTTTAGTAACATTAGGTTCAATTATGAAACTATTGTCTATATCTGTGTAATTATTTGCAGATATGGAAACGTATGCCTTGGAAAAATAGACTAATGATAATAAACAAAAAAATATTAAAATTAAAATTATTTTAAAATATTTCATTTATCAATTTAAAAGAAAATTTGTTTTTTCTTCGTAATAGTAAGAGATACAAGTAATATTTAGATTGTCGAAATTTCTTGAAGAAATCAAGTGTATCAAAATTTTCGCTAATAAATTCTCATTTAATTTTTGATAGCTTTTTTGTCTTTTGTTTTTGTTAATTTTATTAGCTTAAAAATCTAAAACAACCAAAAATTTAAATGAGAATTTATTAGCGAAAATTTTGATACACTTGATTTCTTAAAGAAATTTCGACAATCTAAATATTACTTGTATCTCTTACTATTACGAAGAAAAAACAAATTTTCTTTTAAATTGATAAATGAAATATTTTAAAATAATTTTAATTTTAATATTTTTTTGTTTATTATCATTAGTCTATTTTTCCAAGGCATACTTTTCCATATCTGCAAATAATTACACAGATAAATTAAATAATGTTACTATTTTAATGATCAAATTTAACCTTCATTTTTTAAAAAAGATCATTAAATTAGCATGATAAAAATTTTCATTTTTATTTTGTTATTCTTGTCACTCGTTTTTAACTTATTTAAGCTTTGTTCCCTTTTTTTTTTGGCTTTCTTTTACTCATCTGCCATAGCGGGCTTATGAACCCCAGCTCCGCGAGCTATGCTCGTTGAAGATTATTTTTAATAATAATTAGGAAAATTAGACTTAATTGTCAATTTTTAATTTTAAAAACATCACCTGTTCGACAGTTTTAGATTTAGAAACTTCATCAGTTAAAAAAAAAAATATTTTTTACAAATAGTATCGATAGGAGATTCTGAAATGTAAGAATTATTAAAAAAAATGAATAAAATTAAATATTCAAATGAAGAAAATTTTCTTTTTAGGAAAATGGAAAAGAAAAAGACCAATTATTTGAAACAACTCCTACTTAAAATTTAAATTCTGATGAAAAATTTTCAAACAAATTTAATTAATTATAAAAAATATCCAAAATTATTATTTTTTAATAAATAGAGATAATTAGATATTAATTTAAGTTAATTTTTTTGGAATTTTTTTTATTTTGCGGGAAAAAAATTCAAAATAATTTAAAATGAACATGTTGTTATAGAAAGTCTTGGTAAAAATAATTAAATTTTTTGATGAATTTAAATAATGTTAACGAAATACTCAAATATTTTTATATGTCAAATATGAACCCTATTTTTTGTCAAAAAAAAGTATATATGAAACTAATCGAGAAACCAGCTTTACTTAAAAATGAAAATGGAAAAAATATTTATTTAAAAAAAATAATTTGGAATAAAAACCCGTAGCCAATATTATTGCAAATCGCAGTTTTACTGATATCAATAATTTTTCTTTTTTGCTTGACTATTATTCGTATATCCATCAATTAGAAGAATAAACTAGTAATAGATACAAAAAAAAATTTGATTATACAACTTATAGTTGATTGATTTTAAATAAAGTAGAAAAAAAATTTTAATAAAAAGGAGATATTTAATGTTTAATTTGTTCTATTTTTTTGAAAGTTATATAGATGTTAACGTTATAAAAAAAGTTAATCAAAACGAGATTTGACTGTTTAAATAATATATTTACATTTTCTATAGGCAAATTTTATGCAACCTTTTACACTTATAGAAATTTATGCTTATTTAAAAAAGACCCATACACCCAATCAATTTTCCATGGTCCAGGAATGACAACTTATAATTATTTTGCTCAAAGTCTTTTAGTTCATGACAGTTTAAACTATGGGAAACAGGCATTTTCAATAAAAAACAATAAATTGATAATATCCGACGAAAATTCATCTTACCTGATGCTTTTAAAAAAAAATTTTTAATTTAATTTAACAAATTTCATTATGTGCTTTATCCATATTAGAAAAATTCTTTTTAGAAAATTAGTTAATTTTGAAGTTAATGAAGTGAAAAAAGAGATAATATGCAATAAGATTTCTGAAAAAAGATAATCGTGAAGATGCCTTAATTTCTTGTAAAAACGAATATTAATATATTTTAAAAATTTAAAAAATTGATCAACAAACTTTATATTTTTAAACCAAAAAGAAAAATGAAAACTTTATGTAAAATTTATCAAATAACCTAAATTTCCATAATTTAATATTATAAATCATCTTAAAGCTTATTCTTTTATCTTTCAATTGAGCACATATAAGATGGATCATTAACTTAATTCTTGAATTTTTTTAGTTCAAATTAGACTATGAAAATTTTGGACAAAAATAGGTCTAAAAGGGGAAGAGATATAAAGATGAACTTGATTTAAATTTTTTTTTTATAACTTAGTCTCATCACTACTTAAGTTTAAAATTTTAAGTGGATAGCTTATTGCGTTCAAAAGTTATTGCTAAAAAAGTGAAATTACCCCTTTTTTATCACCCCTTGGAAATTAAGGTAATATTAAGGGTTTTTTGACCATAACTTTTGAACAGAACATCGTACAGACATAATTTAAAAACCGTTGTAATCATCATTCAATTTTCTTTCCAACGATATGTGAAAATACATTTTGAAAATCGAAAGGCAAGAGGACATTTATTTGAAGGTTTGGGTAAGTATAATATTTTTTTTTTTCATTTAAAAAAAGCACCGAGATTTATTTGAACACCCTTTAGATTTTAACTAACTATAATGATTATTTATTGAAAAAATATACAACTATTGTGTATTTTTTCTATTGTATAATTACTTTTTATAGGAGTGATTTGATTTTTTTTTGCGTTTAGGAAAAAATTTAAATTTGATAAAAATTCATCTCTACGAAATTTATAAAAAGCTTTATTCAAATAAAATAAGCCATTATTTTGTATTTTTTCAAACTACTAGTACGGTGATTAAAAATTTTAAGATTCAAATGTTAATTTAACACTATTTAAAAATATTTTTTCATTTTCTTCATTAAGAAAAAAATCTTTTTGCACCTCTAAATTTACAGATGATAAATCTTTTATAATTTGATTAATAAAAATATATTTGACTTGATCACTGAGGCTAAAATTTATTATTGGAAATTGAAGTAAACGAGCAGCTGTTACAACACCAACAGTAGCCGCGTTTCCAGACGAGCCAACCACTACCAGACCAGTGCTTTGTGTTTGCTGAACAACCATTTCAAAATGGTAAAAACTCTCAGCTGAACGCGACAGAAGCGTCACATTCGAGTTGTAGTCTCTTCCAATCATAAAATCTTTCACAACTTTGACTCTCTTCAAGTCACTCTCTTTGATCCCGAGCTCGTCATTATTGTGGACAGCTAGCACAATTTGGATAGATTTGTCGATCAACTTGTCCAAGAGTAAAATTAAATTAATTGCATCTTTTTTATCTTCAATAAAAACTAGTAAATTTTTTTCATTATTTTGGTACGAATTCATGTGTCTATCTCCTCTAGTATTTTGCTGCATGCGAATAAATCTTCTTTGATTTTGAACAAAACCATTCGTGTCTCCACTGTGACTTACTTGCAAATAATCATCTGAAAATCCATTTGTAGCCTTGTCTGCTTTGTTCACTGGCATCACAAAACATCTAACATTTGCATACTTCCTCGCACTCACACACAAATGCCAATCTTCTCCAGTGTCCCAAGAGAACATTTTGTCTCTAAACATCAATTTGACCCACTCATTTCTCATGAACCAACTTCCACCAACAACGTCCACTTCCACAATTGTGTCCGATTGTGAAATGGGACCAAAGAACGCGTTCTCTTCGAACGGTGTTCCTTTTGTGCCCAGAATTCCTCTGTAGCTTTGAGTATTAATTGTGTGCAAACATGCTTCTATGAAGCGACTTTGTGGTATTGAGTCATCGTCAAAAACAACCACAAAATTGGTCTTTGTTTGAAGTGCCAGTTGAAATCGTCCAAAATACTTCAGTTGCATGTCACCTCTGTTCGTATAGATTGGAATTTTGACACCACTCTCATTCAGCTCTTTTCTGATTGCGCCTATTTCTTGGTCTAAATCATCTGAAATTGGCGAAGCAAAATAAACTAGCCAAATTATTTTTGGAGGATGAGTTTGCTTCAACAATGAATTGATCCATCTTTTTGCCAAGCCTTTTCTTCTGTACAAACTGACTACACATGTTACTGAAAATTGCTCCTCATCTCTTTTGGATATGAGATATTCGCTTGGCAATGAAAATATTTCCTCCATTGTTAATCTCTTTTGTGGCATGGTCTCACTTTTAAGTTGACTTTTTCTTATTTCGTAAGGTTGAAAATTTTTTTTTAAATTATTATTTGACAAAATATTTTTTTCTTCATCTTCTTTGGACAGCTCATTTTTTGTAGAATTTGAAAATTTTTCAAAAACTTCTTTGGCAATTAAATTTTGTCTTGCTTTGGTTGAACATTGTGGATTTTGAAGTGGTAATTTTTTGTACAAAAATTGTTCAATTATATCAGCTATTCTTTGCGAGGCTTTGCCATCACCAAAAATATCTCTTTTCAAATGACTCAAACCTGTAGTTGAAATTTTTTCGATTAATTTTTGAACTGCCAACTCAATCTTAGCTGAATCTGATCCAATAAGTTGTATTGTTCCATGATAAATACCCTCAGGTCTTTCGGTGGTGTCCCGCATCAAAATGATAGGCTTTCCCAGAGTTGACGCTTCCTCTTGTATTCCACCCGAGTCAGTTAGAACAATGTCAGAAGCATTCAAAATTTGAGGAAATGAATCATAAGCAATGGGTTCAACTAACAAAATATTTGACAAATCTTTCAAAAAATTTTTTATTTTGTGTCTAAAATTTGGATTTGGATGAACAGGCAATATGACCACAACATCATCTAAATATCTAGTGCCAATATTCTTAATGGCCGAACACATAGACTCAACATTTTTATAATTTTCTCTCCTGTGCATCGTAACTAGAATGATTATTTTTTTTAATTTTGAATTTTTCTTCATATTATTTAACTCTGTGAGAATAGGTGACACAAGTGTTTTCTTTTTTGATTGAAATAGCAGAAAAGCATCAATACCTGTGTTTCCTGTCACAAAAATATTTGAATCACAAATGGACTCTTTTTGCAGCGCTTTTTTGGCAAAGGCAGTTGGTGCAAACAAAAGAGTTGAAATTGAGTCAATAATGTGACGATTTTCTTCTTCTGGAAATGGATTTTCCATATCATATGACCTGAGACCAGCTTCGACATGAGCCACTGGTATATGAAGATAGGCAGCAGCTAGACTGGCTGCCAAAGCCGTCGTAGTGTCACCCTGTACAACAACTAGCTTAATATTTTTGATTTTTTTAAATTGGTCTGTGGTTTTTGTGAAAGCTAATTGAAAAAATCGACTCAAGTCCTGGTTAGCAGTCATCAAATTCAAATCGACATCAATTGATTGATTAAATGACTTCAAAGTTTCTTTGAGTATCTCTCGATGCTGTCCAGTGCTTAAAACAACCAAGTTAAGTCTTGATTTAAAGTGGTCACTTTTGAGCACTGAAATGAGAGGTGAACATTTGACCGCTTCTGGTCGGGTGCCCATAACTAAAATCACAGTCGGCAAGACATGATTTTTTATTTCTATTTCTCTCAATTCATTTAAATTAAAAAATTTCTTAGGAAAAAAAACAAAAAATAAAACAGCACAAATTATCAGAGCTAGATAAAATTTTGATATCCTATTTTTCATCTATTAAAAAAGATTTTGATCTAAAAGTTTTGGATAGTAATAATTTTAATTTTTACTAAAATTTTCACATAACTTAATAGCTAGAAAAATATCAAAACAATTAGGATAAAATCGAAAATTAAATTTCTCATTAAACATAAAGTTATGGTTGAAATATTTTTGAATTATGACTTCCACGCATGAGTATGGCTTATTATAAACTAAAATATCTAACAAATTTAAAAATGCTTGAGACAAAACTAAAATTTAATTCCCAAAAAACACTAAAATAAAGTTTAAAAGAGCATGTAGAAAGCTTTTTGGTAAGAAAAGTCTTTCTTTAAAATTAAAAAGACAAAACAAATAAAAAATAATTTAAAGAGTAATTTTGGTAATATTGAAAAAGTAATTCAAATGAAATAAATGGTCCCTAGCGGGGTTGACTCTCTTTTCTCCAATTCTCATCTCTTTTCAAAACATTTTATCTTTTTCCTAGTTCCCAAATTATGTCCTAAACTGGTTATTTTTCTCCGATATAATCCCAATAACCCGAAGTTTAAAGTTTTCCCCATTTATGTCCCAAGTTTCCATGCTGGCTCACCCTCCATGATAATTTCCCAATTTTTCAATAAGGTCTAAATTTTTTTAGAATTTTTTTAGAATTTTTTTAGAATTTTTCATGATTTTTTCCATTTTTCTTTAAAAAATTATATCATTTAAATTAAAATATTTTTAAATTTTTGACTCAATTTTTGAAATCCTCATAAAATTTTACTCAGAAAAATATTTTGAAGTTTATTAAAAAAAAATTTTTTTACACCCAGGGTTCCAAAAATAGCAAACCCTTTAAAAAGTTGTTGTTCTTTAAGACTCGAAATCTCAAAGATAAAACTTAAATAAACTAAAAAAGTATATATATTCTGAAAGAGCATAAAATTCTCTACATGCTAATGTAATTTAGAAAAAAGAAAAAGGTCGTGGCGGTTTTTGTTGGCTAAAAAAGGAAAAAAATGTGTTTTTTCTGGTTTAAATCGTATCTCCTCCAAGGGATCAATTATGACCCCACTTTTTTTTAAAAAAAATAATCTAGAAAAAATTCTGAACAAATCTATGGTTTTAATTTTTTACTTTATTGCATTATTTTTTTAAAAAATCTCTTCAAATCTTGTGATTTTTAACTAAAATAAAACTTTAAATTTTTGAATTTTTAAATTTTTAGATTTTTAAAGCCATAATTAAACCATTGCGGCACTTCTTAAACATTAAAAAGCATTAAACTTAATACAAATTAATATTTTCCCATAGTCATCCATTGAATTTTAAATTTCTATGAAAAAGGCGGCAAATGCAATTAATTGCATTGGTACCATGCATTTGATCCAGCAAAAAAAAAAATTTGCAGTGATCTCCATGCAATTTTTTAATTTCACCCATAGAACCCCATGAAATTATTCCAAAATCTATGATGCCTAAATTATGCCTATTCAAAAATATTCAAAAAAATTGCAAAAAAAATTTCCAATGTCACGATAATTTTTTCAAATTCTTTCATGATTCCATTTTTTAGGATCCAAACACTTTAAAATAGCCATTAAATAAATATTCACAAACTTGCAAAAAATTTTCTGTGTTTTGTTTTTTTTTACCAGAATTTATAATGATTTTTTTCCATTTTTTAGGGTTAGATTAGATTTTAGAATAAGAATTTTCAAAAAATCGCTTAAAATTTTTCTATGTTAAAAAATTTTTTTGGTTTTTTTCATGATTTTTATCAATTTTTTAGGGTCCAAAAACATTAAAATACACATTTAGATATTCATTAAAAAAAGCAAAAATTTTTCTATGCCAGAATAATTTTTTCAGAATTTTTCATGATTTTTATCCATTTTTTTAGATTAATTAGAAAATACTTTTGTCTTTAACAGTCCAGAAGCAGGAGCAATTTGATTAGCATATTTGAAAATTTCATAAGTTTTGAATACCCGTTTTATTTGGAAGTTGGACAAGATAAATAATAAAAAAAAGCAAAAAAAAAATTACTGAATACAAAAATATCGATTGAAAAATATTTTGATTTTCGGTTTTATGATCTAATTGCTTTAAGAGATATGATTTTTAGTCAATCATAGTTCAATTTTTTCTCTTTAATAATTTTCAGAGTAGTGTAAAAGTCAAGTCCGAGCCAAAGACTTTTATTTTTTAAATTTTTAAGTCATTAAAAACTTGTAAATTAATTGAAAAAATTAGTGAATAAAATTTAGAGGTTTTTTCTTTTTAAAAAAAATTATTAGGACCATTGATTGTTACTGAACGAAGAAAGAGCAGCAAGAGCTCGAAGAAAAATTTAGTTGCAGCGATTTCAAATTTAAAAATTAATTGAATAATTAAATTTATTAAAATTTTATTTGAATCATTTAACTGATTTAATTCAACTTTTAGGATATTAAATGAAATAATTAAACTTATATTTAACAAGTAATTAAGACAAAAACTTTCAGTTACAATGGAAGGTTTGACTTAAAGACTATTACTTCTTTCGGCAAAATAATAATAAAAATATTGTAGTATGGTGAACTGATCAGATTTTAAATATAACTTGTTACTTATTGAGAAAAGAGTTGTTATTTCAAAAATTATTTTCAACAAAGTGTTTAACTAAATACTAATCATATAATTCAAATACTCGGCCTGTTCTACAATTTGTTTTTTTTCTAAAAAATTTTAATTTTAAATTATTTGTGGTATATGAATTTCAATAATTTTTATTATTAGGTCCTGAAGTCAATTTGATTATTAAAATTGAAAAACAAAATAATAATTAAAAGTCAAAAACGTAGAGCCCAATAAGCAAAACTTTATGAAGGCTATTTAATAGTTTATTTAGTGGCTTTATAGAGTTTTTTGGACTTAAAATCTCCACAAATCAAAATTTACTTTAATTTACATTTTTTTCTTATTTTATTTTATTTTTTTTACATCACCCTCGCGGTGTTTACTGAATAAATACTGAATAAATACTTTTAGTCAAACAGATACAGACTTTTCAACATTTTAGAAATCATTAACTTTTTCATTTAAAATTATGAAATTTGAAAATGCACCTACAATCTTAAAAGAACAACTTCAAATAAATCAGCTAAAAAATTTAAAATGGAATTTGTGCAATTCAGATTTATTGGTACAAAATGGTGCTAAATTAAAAAATGGTGAAATTTTTTTTCTAATTTTTTTCAAAAATTAAATAATTTTGTAATTGATAGAATCAAATAAAATTTTGATGGCAACTTGAAATTCATGATCATAATCAAATGATCAAAATTTAATTGATTAAAATCTTAACAAAAATGATGAAATTAGATTTTTTCAAAGTTTTTTTAAATTAAACATAAGATGTTTATTATTTTAATTAAAAAAAAATAACAATTCATTTTTTTCTAATTGAGCTTTAATTGATTATTCTAAAATCTTTAGTAAAGATTTTAGAATAATCAATTTAGAAATCAATTTAGATTTTAGAATTTTCAAATGATTTGAAAATTTAAAAGACAAATTTAAAATCGACATTTAGGTATCCAAATTATGACTTTAAATGCTATTTTAATATTAGTTAAAATATTTTACGGCGAAACAATGTTAAATTTTGTATTGCAAAATTTCAAAATATCGATTAAGATTTTATTTTTACTTCAGACAAAAATTCATATAATTTTCTATCTAATTATAGATTAAACAAATAATGTTTAATAAAGTATAGTCATTTATTATTAAAAAATTGATAAAAAATACCATTTTATTTGAATCAGAAACTAAAAATTTTGATTTGAAATTTTCATTTGATCATGAGCTTCAATTTGCCAGTTTTGATCACTTTAAGTTAAGATGTCTGTTTATTTAAAAATATAATTGAAAAAATTAAATTTAAATTAAATTTATTAATTTTTTAAGTTTAATTTGGATTTTATTTAAAAAATATATTGTTTATTTTTTTAAAATAATAAAATAGATGAAGTTGTAATCAGTCTTGAAAAAAGATAAGGGATCTATCAAAACATAGAAAAAAAAAATATATTGAAGGCATAAAATATAGAATGAAAAATATAGAATTTTATTTAAATATAGAAATTTCAAATATTTTGAAAAAAAAAGTGTAGAATAAAATATTTTCAAGTAAATTGCTTACTCTTTAATTAATACAATTAATTAATTATCTAAAAAATAAACAAGCAATACCATTAATATGCAATTCAATTGTTTTTTATTTGTATTATGAAACAATTTTTTTGATTTTTTGATTTTTTTTCCAAGTATTTTGAGACTAACTTTTATTTTTGAAGATTTTTTATTAACACGCACACAACAAATAGCCCCTTTAATATAACATGCTTTTTAGGATGCACAAATTACCATAATCACTCAAAAAATGTAAGAAAATATTCTGAATGAAAAAATAAATGTTTTTTAATTAATTTTGTTTTGATTTAAAACAAAAATTGACTATTTTTAAGAAAAAATTTTATAATTACAGGAAAAAAATATTTGCTTTTTTTAAATTCGTATTACTGGTCCTTAACAATTTTTACAGAGCGATTTAAACAACATCTCCCGTGCACACATAAGGACTCAATTTAACTTACATTTGATCTTTGTGAAAATAAAAACAATTGAATTGTTTACATTTATCGAAAAAAATCGAGCTTGACCACACGACCAAATTCTTGACCACATTGCTTTGAGAGGAACATTTTGGCATAAAACACCTCTTGCATAACAAATACCGATAAAGCTGATGTATGTCCTTTTGTAAATGAAAATTAAGGATCTAAAGCTTTCGGGTGACAATTGTTACAATTCAATATAAATTTATCATGGACAAGTCAAAATGTTGACTGTTTGGTCTCATTTTTTTTATGCTAAACATAGCTTTTTGGCTTTAATTTCTCATTAGAAATTTATCTTTTCTCTGAGACTTGTCTCTTCTCCGTCATTCATTCTGATCCTTTTTTCGAATTTTTTTCATTATTAGTTTCTTCCTATTCAGGTTATTTTTTATCTGAGTCGTCATCTAAGTCATATTCAGTATAAGTTTGATTTGATGTTTCCATTTTTTATTCAAAATCATTATCAAAGTCATCATTTTCCTGGTAATCATTATAATTATCATCAGATACTTCAGGTTCGGTATCATCCGCATTTCTAAAAAGTTCAAGAGCTTTGATTTATTTTACAAAAAAATACAATATTTATGGAGGATCCAAAAAACTCCTCTCCGGGTTTTACGTATACTTTTTTTTTAGCATGAAAATAAAATTATTTTTCAATTAGAGATGAGTAATGGTTAAGAATTAACCAAGTTAACCGAAAGTTAACCGCTAAAAATTTAAAAGTTAACTTTTTTAACGGTTAACCAAATTTTTTTTTTGATTTTACAAATTTGGTTTAAAATTAATTTATATATTTTATTTGTCAAAATAACGGTCACAAAATTAAAAAAGCAAGAAAAATTTTTACAAATTAAACTATTTTTAAATATGTACATTATTAAATTAATCTATCTAATATAAAGAGTTAATCAATATGTCCTTTTTTTAGGTATTTTTTACAAATTTTTTAAAAATAAGTAAATTTAAATGCCAAAATAGACTTTAAGCAATTTCGGTGACTGTGTCAAAATATTAGTACTTGTGCAAGGGATATTGGAATTAGAATTATCTGGACTAGAAATCATTCGTGCAAGAGAGGTTACATCTGAATTATCAATTCTTAGATTAGAGCTATTACTGTCCTCTTCATTATCAGCTGATGAAATCGACTCAGAACTATAACTGGACTCATGATTGTATTCACTTTCCAAGCCTGAAGAAATATCACTACTTTCCATTTTCCTAAATTTTATAACATTTTTATCAAACATAACAATCTTAAATATTCTGTTTTGCTGCACTTTTTGTACAACTTAGTTTTAAAATGTACTGTATTGCACAAAAGTAATAAAAATATGTAAGTTATGGTGTCATTACATTAGCATATATTTAGATTTTTGATATAATTTTGCAATTTGAATTTTATGTTTCAAAAACAAAAAAATATTTAGTTTTCAAGATTCCAATGAATTATTTTTCATTACATGACTCAAATTATACATGTTACACTTAAAGTCTGGCCACTACTTTAGGCGTAGTAAAAGATAACGAATTCGTTTTAAAATATTTATTTAATAAATAAGAGTGAATATATAAAAACTAAAAATAAAGAATAAGTAACTACAATTTATAGTGAAGTTCTTAATGCTAGACTAAGAATGAATATAAATAAAAACTAGGAAGTAAAGCTCAATCATTCCACAATAAAATAAATGTTTACTATACTATTATTAATTGACTGTTGCAATAACCGTTATAAACTGTTGTTTGATAGCGGATCTAAAATCATTGCTTCTAAATATTTATGTTATCCATAAATATTAATCTACTGTTTAAAATCTATATAAACAAAACTATGGAGAGTCGGTTATATACCGTAACATACATTACAAAAAATTTTACTAAATAAAATTGCTTTTTCCAATTTTCAATTTTTGGTTAAATCGGTAATTAACGTTTAACCAAATTAAAAATTTTGTTTAAAGGTTAACCACATTTTTAAAATAACTAGTAACGGCTATTAACCGTTAACCAAATTAGTTAACGGTTATGCATCCCTATTTTCAATCAAAATTAATTATTTATAATATTTTTTTGATTTTAGTTTTGATGGAAAAAAAAAATTTTCAAAAAAGGTTAAATTTTTGGAACAACAAGAATACAATTAGACTCGAAAAAAACTCGTACTCGCCTAACTCGGAAAATTCGAGTTTAAACTCGTACTCGTACTCGGCAAACTCGTAAAACTCGAGTATTTACTCGTGTAAAAACTCGAAAAAGTCTAAAAACTGGAGTTGAAAATTATGAATTTCACTAGTCAAAATTTTTTTTGTTATACTTTTTAATAATTTTTTATTATAGCTTATTAGTAAATCAAAATTTAATATCAAATCTATTTGAAAATATCCAGACTTGTTTTTAATTCACAGTTTTAAGTCTAAGTCAAAAAAATTTAAGCCAAAGTTATGACTTAAAATTTTCTTTTATTTTTTTTAATTAATAAACATATTTAATTATCTTAACTTTAATTTTTTATGATATTTTATCCTCTTTTTTTTTCAGCGCGGCAGTCCAAAATTCTGGACGCCTTTTTCTAAAAAAAAAATTTTAAGTCATTGACTTAGACCTATTTATTTTAAATTTAAGTCTAAGTCATGACTTAAATTTTTTTTTTTTTTAGGTCTAAATCAATTTTCAAATAGATTTGATATTAAATTTTGATTTACTAATATACTATAATAAAAATTATTAAAAAGTATAACAAAAACAATTTTGACTAGTGAAATTCATAATTTTCAACTCCAGTTTTTAGACTTTTTCGAGTTTTTACACGAGTAAATACTCGAGTTTTACGAGTTTGCCGAGTACGAGTTTAAACTCGAATTTTCCGAGTTAGGCGAGTATGAGTTTTTTTCGAGTCTAATTGTATGACAACAAGTTAAAAAGGGTCGAAAAGACCCGTCCGGTCTTTGAGTGTTAATTAATAAATGGAGTGAAATTAAATTTATAGAAAAAAAAAACCTTGATTGAAAAAGTCTTCCTTCTATCTTAGTGGACAAACATTTAATTTTTAATTTAAAAATAAATTCTTTAAACCATTTTATATTTTTTTTATTTTAAAATAAACAATTTTTTATCAATTAATTAAAAAATTTGTAGCTAACAAAGCAAAGCCTAAAAAAAGAATCAACATCAATTCTAGTGGCAATGTTCATTTAGATCGACTGCAGTAATGCGCTTGAGTCCGAACAAAAAGTAGCCAAGACCAGCTCCCAGAACCACACTAAGACACAGCCAACTGTTATAAGTCATAAACACCAACATCAATAAATAGCTCACTGTTATCTGCAACATGTGCATGAACGACTGGATTATGTGGCCTTTGCTCAGCAACTTGGAGCTATAGAAAAAAAAAGAAAATTTATTCCAGTTCTTGGAAAATTGCCTGGTCACCTATAGCTTTTAATCTCGGGGTCTTGTTGATTTATCCTTACCGCTACACCTTGATTATTATTTTCTATTAAATTTTGATTTTCGCTTTAAATCAGCAGCTTTTAGTTAAGAGCACAATCAGCATAGTAAAGTTACCTGATGGCTTTGTTTGGTGGCGCATTGGCCTCTCTTCTGCTGGCCATTTCTGCGCGTAGCATGCCCTCACGCAGCAGTTTAAGGCCTTCGTACAGGGCTGCCATCACGAACAAAATCAAGCAGGAAACAATGAACAGGGACACCGAGTCAGTTGTTTTCCAAAAGTCGAACAGAATCACTTCATCATAGCCGCCATGGAAGGTCATCTACACAAAAAGTAAAGACTTGGCCTAGCAATTTTACTAAGTTTACAATCATGCCGTCGTGTAGTGAGTGGCTGGGCCCGTGAGCCATGTGAGCAGAATGGTCGACTGCTTCGTGCTTGTGCTTGGAACATTTGGTCGTTGCCGCAATCACATTGGTGACGATCTCTGCGCTTTTTTGTATCAAGTCATCGGCCATTTTTTATTCAAAAAATAAAATTTTGAAAATTATTTTTTTTTTCTTGAAAAATAAATATTGCAAAAAATTAATATTTAAAAAAAGAATTAACAATTTTGTGTTTCGTTTCTATTTTAAATTTTGTTGTTGTTTTTAAGCAACAATCACATGATTTAGAGCTATCTGATTATTTAACAATGCTGTTCGCATCTGAGTACATTTGAGATGAAGTCACATTATCATCTGGGGATTTTGGTTTATGTTTAACATTAAAAAAAATGATTAATAAAAGTTAAAAAGCATTTTTAAGTAAGTGAACAAAATTTTTTTTTTTTCGCTTAGACATTTAAATTAGGTAATTTAGATCCATGGATGAAATTTCAACACCTTTAGTAATCACTTTTAAACGGTTGATTGTTACATTTAAATATCTTGATAAAAATAGAATTTAATAGAAAATGTTATATGTGTTTGTATTTTAAGTGGCATTTGGCTTTAAATTTCAAGTTTTTTGTTTAAAATATTGAAAAGTGATATAGAAAATATAAAAAAAAAATATTATTTTATAATTTTATTCAATTATCTTTTTGTAATACAATTGATACTAGTAGAAGATTTAATTAAATTTTAATTTAATTATCGTATTTTCTACGCTTTTTATTAGTGAACAGACTCGAACCATTTGGACCATGTATATACTTTTTCCATAAAAAAGTCCAAGCTTTCAAATTGCGGGCCATAATTTTTTTAATGAATTCAAACAATTCTTAAAATTTAGTTTTAAATAAATTTTGAAATTTAAATAAAAAAAACTTTGTCTTTATTTTAACCAATATACAATCTTATAATATTCTGATTTATTTCAAAAATTTGTTTTAACCAACTAGATAAAGTGAAGAAATAATATTTCTTTTTGAAATTGCAAAAATAATAATCTTAATCTTAATCTAGAAATAAGGTGACATTTTTTTAAATAAATTAATTAAAAAATTAATTTTTTTAATCTTTTTCTTTTGTTAAATATAAGAAACCAATTCATATTTTTAATAAAGTATTATAAGGATTTGTGCTGCCAAAAAATCTACGGCTATATCATAATTAAAATTTTAAATTAAAATTTTCAATTTTTTAAATAAAAACCCAATCAATATAAAAATCAATCAATAAATAAATCCCCAGTCAAATTTCTTTTTATCTAAGAGACGATTAAATTCGATAGCCAAAATTTTTTGGCATCTTGAAGTTGAAGATCAATTCAAAATATCTTTTCAATTCAAAGAGTTTTTCTTTAGATATTAAAATTAATCTTTAAATTTATTTAAATAATTTTAATGTAAAGTGCTTTACATGTTATGTTGATTTTAAAAATTAAATAATTAAAATAAATATTTTCTAAATCCATTGATAAAATCGATTTTTATATTTAAATTTTTATAAATTGATTTTTTGTATAGTTTATTTTGAAATTTTTTATCTCAAAAGTATTTATATTTAGCACTCAAATTTAAAACAAAATTTAAAAATGAATATCAAATATTAAAATTCCAAATAAGTAATAAAATGTAAAGATCGATCTTTTCTATAAATATTTTTGGAATAGATTTTTTTATTTTTTAATTCTACATAACATGTAGAGCATTTTACATAAAAAAATTTTCAATTAATTCAAAGATTAATTTTAATTTCAAATGATTAACTCTTCGAATTAAAATGATAAATTGAATTGATCATCAACTTCAAGATGACAATTTTTTTTATATTTTCCCCCAATTATTAATTTGTATATAAATAAAACAATAACAATAAATTAAATAAAAATCTAAATTTTTGCCTTTGATATTTTTTAATTAATGTAAAAATTATAAAATGAATTAATAAAAAAAAAAAGTTTATACAATGTTGTAATTAATACCTTATCATTTCTTCTTTTTTTCAGAACCTATCAACTCTTGAGCATATGACATATGTCTTACTTATTTTTTTATCTATTTTTATTTTATTATTTTTTTCATTTAAAATAAAAGATAAAAATAAGCTTTATAATGCACTGTTCAATAAGCATTTAAAAAAATTAGTTTGTTTTTATACTGTCATTTTAGTTAACTTTTTGTTTGTTAAAACTTTAAAGTATTTTTATTTTTAAATATTTTAAAGTATTAATTTTACATGATTCATTTTTCTTCAAAATACGAAAAATTAAAAAATTAAAGCCTTTAAAATAATTAAATTCTTTTTAAATTTCTAAGTATTTTCTTGATATTTTGTAAATAGGAATTAAATTTTAATTTACATAAAGTTAAAAGAATTAAATCTCAAAAATTAATTCTTTGAATCAAATCTTTAAATTCTTAAAAAATAATTAAAAGATCTTTTCCATTATTGTTGGTTTTTTATCATCTTTCACCTTTTTTTAACAAAAAATACATGGTCAAAAAAGTCATTTAAATTTTATTTTTTTTACTTTTTCAAAAATTCGTGTTGAAAATAATTTTTTTTTCAAGAAATTTTGGATTTTTTAAAATAATAATGAATAATAATATTTAAAACTGCAACATGACTAATCCTGCGAAATAGGGTCTACATTATTAACCTCACTGTGGCAGCTGTCTTTTATCTTTAACTTTAGGTCCATGTCCAAAAAATTTTTGAATTGATTTACTGTTTATGAATTCACATTGTCATCATTGAGCTTATTCCATATGTTAATAAATACAATTTATTCTATATTTTATTTATTGTAATATTTTTAGAATAAAAATTTTCTATGTTATAAACTGAGTTTTTTAAAAATCTCAAAAAAGTCCAAGTCCGGAAATTTTTTTTTTTTTTTCTTAAGTCCAAGTCAAAAAATATATTCTTGGGTTGTCTAATGCAATAGATTTGCAATATTTCAAAATTTTCTTGCAATTTTGGCATAAATTTCTTCACAATTCTTCTTCAGTATTCAAAATTTTAATGCCAGGACTTTGACTTGACTTGAGACTTGTGACTTTTAGACAACTCTGTTTATAATTTTAATAATTAATTATTCAATATTTTTCATCATTTATTTCGACAGAATCAACTTTCATTTTTTTAATAGATTATAGATCATTAAAGCACCAGTGTATTTTCATAGGACTCCTTATTTACGGTTTGTTTTATTAGGTTAACAAGAGATTGAGAGGGGTCTAATGGGTCTGTGAACAAAATTCAGACAGACATTGCAAGATTTTTTTTTTATTTTTTAAAATTAAAAAAAAATCCAAAAAATTATTCAAAGAATTATTTAATATTAATAAAAGGATCGAATTCATATATTTTTAATACTAAGTTCTTGCTTTTAAATAAGATAAAAAAAAATATTAAAATAAATTGCTGATAAAAAAATTTAACTCTTTTAAAAAAAAATCATTTAACTTATTTTTAAAATAAAAATTTTCTGTTTTAATTTTAATAATTAATTATTAAATATTTTTCATCTTTTTTATAAAGCATTAGTGTTTTTTTGTAGAATTCTTCATTTAGGGTTTGTTTTATTAGATATAATTACATGAGATATTTTCAACAAAAATTAAAATCAAAAAATTTGAAACTTTTAAAATTTTTAAATCTGCAGTACAGTCTAATTGCGTATTTAAATATATTAAGCATATTTAATTTTAAAATTCTTAAAAATTCATTTTAAATTTGTCTTAAAATTTTAATGCTGAACATTAAATTTTTAAATAATAAACTATAAACATTAATTTAGTCAAATTTTTGTCCTCTCTTGTTATTGAAAAAAAACTTTCATAAATTAAAAATTTTTATCAAACCTTTTCTTTTAAATTTCTCTATTAAGAAATTTTCTATCAGTTAAATATAATGGAAGAGAATATTAATAAATATTTTAAATAATTTTATTTTATATTTTCTTAATAATTTCGGACAATTTACGAGAGTAAAAAAACACAATTTTTTTTTGAAAAATTAGAATTTTTTGTTTGACCGGGTTCGATTTCCGTTGAAAGCTTTTTTTAAATTTTTTTAATTTAAATATTGAACAAAACGATTTTTTTAGAAATTTTTCCGACTGTGTCCGTGTATTTAATTGAATAACGAAACAAAGTAATAAAATAATTATAAAAGAAAATTGTTGTTTTAAAATTCTTAATTTATTTAAATCGAATAAAAAATTGTACAAAAAAATTTGGAAATAGAATAAAAAATTAGGAAAAAATACAATTTAATTACTATTAGGTTAATGAAAAAATTTCAAAAATTTAATTTTATATTTTTATACTTATTAATTAAATGATCAAAATCTTCAATCATTAAATTGAACATATTCTTCAAGTCTTCTAAATTTCGATCTGAATTTAACTTGCGTCTTTTTTCTGCCCTCTCCGAATCAGCCAACTCCAAGGAATCATCGCTAAAATTAAGAGGTACATGTGGTAACTCAGGCTGCTTAAACTTTTTCTCACTGCCTCTAAAATAAAGCTTCATTGAATCACGTAGACGATTCGGTCTTTTCAGTGTCAAAGGACTCTCAATGTACATAAAACTTATGTCATTTTCTTGGCTTTGTTGAATCTTTAAAAAAAATTTTTCAACAAAAATTTCAAAAATTAAATTTCTTACTTCTTCCGATTCGCCATGAATTTGTCGCCTTTTTTCAATTTCTTCCTCAAAACTCTCAACATTTTGGCACCTGCAAACATAAAAAAATTAAAGTTAATTTAAAAAAAAAAAAAAAAATTGCCATTCAATGGTTTCATCATTTGAACGTGCTTCATGTCTCTCACAATTAATGAACTTTGTATCCAAGCTTTTGTAGAAGCGACTGCCAAATTCCACACTGTCAAGACATGGCTGGGCTGGATCCAAGCAAACAATGAGAAGTGATTTCGGATTACGGTTTAGTATTTGTTGGAAATAGCTGCACAAAAGACCAACTGGGCAAGGATTATCTTGAGTCAATTTGGCGAGCAAAAACCGCTCGAGCGACATCAAGTCCCATTTTACTTTAATAATTTCGTCACCTTTTCCTGGCACATATTTCCATCCAGCTAAATCTATAAAATTTATCTCAGAGATAAAAATTTTCTTTTTTCTCCTAAATTTTTCCAATCTTATTTTAAAAAAAAGATGCGAGTCCTGTTGATGAGGATTTATGTGATCCAACTCTTTGATTATGTCGCACACTGTGTCCACTTTGATCAATAAGTGGTTCACTGAGCCGCCAAGACTTTTTTGTGTGTCCTTGTGGATTTGGCTTAAAGATATGGAAAGAGAAAAGTCCACTTGGCGGTCAAATGCTTTCTCCTCATCTAATCTGCTGAAAAGATTGTTTAGGAAGAAGTGAATTGTGCTGCGCTTGCTGAATTTTTCATTTGAGCAAAGATGCAATCCCAAGGTCTCAGCTTTGGCCTCACTAGCTGGTCCATACACAACAATGGCGGAGTTAATACCGCTCACCAGGTTTTCCAGATATTGATCCAACACACTTTGGTAAGCCTGGTTGGGACTCTGGTCATGGTTGAATATATAGTTAAATTTGTAGTTCTTGCGGTACAATGAAATTGTGTTGTTGTCCAAAATTTCCATTTCGGAGTGATGCTTTGAAGAAAATTTGCTCTTTAAAGCTACCTTAAAATCCAATTTATCCGCCATTATAAAATCTAATCTAAATTAATTTGAAAAGTTTTAAGTGGTTTTATGAACAGAAAGTTGTTACGTCTTTAGTTTTTATTTAGCTGCGGAGTTAAAGTTTTGAAATTTTTATTTTATTGGCTCAATTAAAGAAGTGCTAAATGAGACAGAGAGAGAGAGAGAGAGAGAGAGTGTTTTTTTTTTTAATTTTTATTAAAAAAAAAGCTCTCAACGGGAATCGAACCCGGTCAAAAAAAAATTTTAATTTTTCAAAAAAAAATTGTGTTTTTTACTCTCGTAAATTGTCCGAAATTATTAAGAAAATATAAAATAAAATTATTTAAAATATTTATTAATATTCTCTTCCATTTTATTTAACTGATAGAAAATTTCTTAATAGAGAAATTTAAAAGAAAAGGTTTGATAAAAATTTTTAATTTATGAAAGTTTTTTTTCAATAAATTGATTTTTTTTTCTATAAATTAAAAATTTTCTATCAGTTAAATAAAATGAAGAGAAAATCAGGAGATATTTAAAAAAATTTAATTTTATTTCTTATTTTATTTGTGAGATTAATAGAATTAAAAAAAAATAAACTAAAATTTAAAATTTTTGTGACATTATCAAACTTTCCCGTTTCTTTTTTACTCAAATTAGGATTTTTTTTAACAAACTTTTTTTATTTGATTTAAATAAGTTAAAGATTTTAAATCAATCAATATTTTTGTAACTTTTTTTTGCTAATCAGTTAAAATATTCGGATAAAGTCAAAAGATTTAGAAAAATAAATTTCAGTCTTAAAAGTTTAAAGACTGGTTCAAGCAAAACTTTAGCAGAGTCAGGAAAAAATCCTTGCGACACTTAGCGATCACGTGAACTAAAGAGGACAAAAATTTGACTAATTTAATGTTTAAAGATTATTATTTAAAAATTAAATGTTCAGCATTAAAATTTTAAGACAAATTTAGAATGAATTTTAAAGAATTTTCAAATTAAACATGCTTAATATATTTAAATACGCAATTAGACTGTACTGCAGATTTTAAAATTTTAAAAGTTTCAAATTTTTTTGATTTTAATTTTTGTTGAAAATATCTCATGTAATTATATCTAATAAAACAAACCCTAAATGAAGAATTCTACAAAAAAACACTAATGCTTTAAGATCTATAATCTTTTAAAAAAAAAAAATTGATGCTGTTGAAATAAAAGATGAAAAATATTAAATAATTAATTATTAAAATTATAACAGAAATTTTTTTTTAAAAGAGTTAAATTTTTTTAATCAGCAATTTATTTTAATATTTTTTTTTCAACTTATTTAAAAGCAAGAACTTAGTATTAAAGATATATGAATCCGATCCTTTTATTAATATTAAATAATTCTTTGAATAATTTTTTGGATAATTTTTTAATTTTAAAAAATAAAAAAATAGTTGCAATGTCTGTCTGAGTTTTGTTCACAGACCCATGAGACCCCTTTCAATCGCTTGTTAAAAACTTTTAGTCATCAGTTACTACTCTTTATTAAATTATTTAGTTTAATTGAGATTAATTTTTTAATTAAATTTGTTAATTATCTCTATTCTTAACTCAACAAATCTCAAACAGTTACTAGATCAAGTCCGATAGAATTTTGCTCTAAATTCTTTCAATTAAAGCTTACATAAGTAGAAGCCTTAAAATTTTTAAAGACAATTATGTGTTTTAGAAAATCAGATGAATAAATATTTTTAAATTATTTTTTTTAAATTTTAATGATCCATGATTTAAAATGAAAAAAAATCTTGAAATTTAAATATTTTATTTATCGGATCTTTATCTTTTGGTGCTGAATTGTAGGTTCACAAAGGTATCGAAATTTGCTAACTACAATTCTATCAGTTCTATAAGAGGCCCTGAGAGTAGAAGAGGCAATGCTGGTAAATTTTAATTTTGATTTTTGTCTCAATTTTTCGTGGAAGACAGAAATTATGGAAAAAAATATGGCAAAAAGTGAGATTGGACCTCTAATTTTTAGCCATTCTGGAAAAACTGGTTCAACATGTGGCCAATTTACTGTGACTAGCTTTTATTTGAGATATTTATAAGGCTACGATTGAAGCAATTCCTGCCACCTGGTTGAAAAGTTTACTTTTTTATTTAGAATTTTTTTTATCTTAGCTTACTTGATAATAAAAGGGATTGTTTAAAAAAAATTTAAGATTGAATTTCATTTCTGATGGCTAAAAATTATGAAAAATCAATTGATTTTTATTCAGATACTTTTTCATGCTTGTTGATTTAGTAGATGAGTCATAGAATCATTGACTCGAATTAAAAATGAATATTCTTGCTTGTTAATTCGGTTTATTAGTCTTAAAATTATTTTTAATTTCAGCTTTATGAAAATAATTAATTTGTTTTTTATTAAATAACATTCACATGTACTTTTTTTTGATTGAAAGCTGTATAATTCCTAATAAAAATATTTTTAAATAATTTTTAAATTAAATCTGGAAAATTTTTGGATTTTATTTTTTTTAATTGGATCAAAATTTTAAATGTCGCATTACAAGCTTAAAAAAATTTAGATTTTAAATCCTACACATAATTTGGGAATTATTTGAAAATTAAAAAAAAATAATTTAAAATTAATCTAGTTTTCAAATTTTTTTAAAAAACTTCATGTCAAAGTTGAATGTGACAATGGGAGATTTTCTATGAAATTAGAAATTAAATTTTTAGATCGAATTTTTTCCAATTTTGTCATCAGAGGGTCCAGTTACAATAATTCTAGGTGAAAGAAGAGATTATCGAAATTAAATACAAAAATTTGTCCAGGGAAACATATCTTGGTGAATTTGGCAAAAATAAATTTTTTTAAGTTTTTTTTATTTGGCAAAATGTAAAAGCTGAATTACTAAACTATTAAAATTATGCTGCACTGGAACTTAAAAAAATTAAAAGAATTTTTAAGTATTTAAACATTTATTTCAAAAAAAAGATTAAGATTGAAAGAATCTGATGGAGATTTTTAGACTCGAAATTAATATGTTTGGCTACAGTTTATGATTTGAAAAAATGAAGTTTTCAAAATTAAATTTTATTAAAATTTCTTTTCATGAAAAATTCGATAATTATGCAAAATTTGCTTATTATTTGTAAATTTAATGCTTGCAATTTTTTTCGAAAAAAAAATAATTTTTACAAAATTTTAAGTTTTTGAAAAAGTTTATAATTTTGAAAAAAAAATTTAAATTTAAAATTAAAAAAAAAATGTAATGCTACAAAAAATTGAATATTTTTTGTTATAAAAAATCATCTTAAAATTAAAATTCCATTTAAAAAAAATGTACAGAACTAAATTTTTTCTAAATGACACGCTGAGCAAATTGTCTTTGAATCCTTGACAAAAATGCAAATTGCAAACTCGGTTTTATCAAAAAAATAAAAGAAAAAAAATATAAAAGAATCCCTTTAATGTACATACATTTGAGTAAAAAAAAAAAATTTTCGATACATAAAAATCTAAAAATTTCAAAACCCTCTTTGGAATGGATACTGACATAGTGATTGCCAATCAGCCCATTGTGATCGACAATGTAATTTTAGAATAAATAAAATTTTTAAATTTAAAACAAAACAAAAATTTTTTTTTTTAAATAATTCAATTATTTTAAGGGCTCGGGAATGTTAAAAGCCGGCTTCGCCGGAGACCAGGTTCCCAAGATCAACTTTTCCAATTAGTAAGCACTCTTTTAAGCAAACAGTGGGCACTTTCAACTTTTATTTTGCAGCATTGGTCGTCCAAAGCACACCAGAGTGATGACCGGTGGTCTTGAGGCAGACATTTTATTTGGCAAAATGGCTGAAGAATACCGCGGCCTGTTGAACATTGCGTATCCAATGGAGCACGGCATAGTCAACAATTGGAATGATATGGAGAAAATTTGGCAACATTTGTACTCCAAGAGCCAGCTTAATTCGAATTCAGAGGAGCACCCTGTGCTGCTGACAGAGGCGCCGCTGAATCCGAGGCGAAACCGCGAAAAGGCAGCTGAGATATTCTTCGAGACTTTCAATGTGCCAGCCTTGTACATTTCCATGCAAGCAGTGCTCAGTTTGTACTCAACTGGGCGCACCACCGGAGTTGTTCTTGACTCCGGAGATGGAGTCACCCATTCTGTGCCCATATTCGAAGGCTTCGCGCTGCCCCACTCGGTCATGAGAAATGACATTGCTGGTCGGGAGGTGACCAAGTATCTAAAGCTTTTGCTCAAAAAAGAAGGCTTTAACTTCAGCACTACGGCCGAGTTTGAAATTGTGAAGAGTATTAAGGAACGAGCTTGCTATTTGTCCTCGAATCCAGTCAAGGAGGATTCAAGTCAAAACGAAAAACAAGTGTTTGTCTTACCTGACGGATCTGTCATTGATGTAAAATTTTTTTTTTTGTTAAAATTTTATTCTTTAATTAAAAAATAAAATAGTTTAAAAATTTTTATTAATTTAAAAAAAAAAATTTTTTTTGTTTTAGCTTGGACCATGTAGGTATAGAGCAGCAGAGCTTTTGTTCCGACCGGACTTGGTGGGGGACGAGTCCGAAGGCATAGTGGAAATTTTGGCCAACTCTATCCAGAGGTCGGACATGGACCTGAGAAAGACTATGTATCAGAACATTGTGTTGTCCGGAGGTTCCACGTTGTTCAAGGGCTTTGGCGACAGACTGCTCAATGACCTAAAGAGAATTGTGTTCAATTCATTCAATATGAAAGAGTGCAAGATCAAGATTGCCTCGCCAAAGGAAAGACTCTACTCTACATGGATTGGGTTGGTTTTATAAATTTAAAATAAAAAAATGGAAGTTTTCGAATTGAATTTTTTTTTTTGATAGGGGTTCGATATTGGCTTCTTTGGATACATTTAAAAAGTTGTGGATTTCGAAAAGAGAGTACGAGAGTGAAGGTGTAAAGGTGCTGCACAAAAAGACTTTTTGAACGCATTTAGTTTTTGTTACAGATTTTACTTAATTTTTTTTTGCGCGCGCATTTTATGGAATTGTTTTTAAACACTATTTATTCAGCTCTATGGACAGTGTAAAATTTTTTCAAATATAAAATAAAAGAAGATAAAATCAAGTTTATTTAGTAAATTGGTCATTTTTTTTTAATAGTTTAATAAATATTAAATAAAATATTTAATTTAAAATGGTCCTTTAAAAATTTAGATAGTTCGGGAGAGTGAAGTCGGGAGCAAATTTGTTCAAATAAAACATTAATAGTCAGAAAAAATGTCTTCTTAAAGTCTTTTCAAAGTCAATTCATTTGATCTGACTTGAATTTAAAAAAAAAAATCTTAATTCGTTTTTAACGAAAATAAATTCTATATTTGGCAGAACAAGAATCTTTTCAATGTAATTTCTTATGGATATAACGAAGTTCGGATATTACGAATCACTTTTTAACAAATATTAGTGAATTTCTCTTGGTTTAAAACGTATTTAGTAAAAAAAATATTTTTGGTTTCTTTGTTTTTGATTGATTTTAAAGAATAAGTACTAATTTATCTAATTCTAATATAATAAGAAATAACATTTAACTTAAATAGCTAAAATTTTTTATTAAAAAGATTTTATTTTTTGCTAAATAGTTAAATAAGTCTTTTACATAAAAAATATAACAAATTAAATACATTTATTTTTTATTATACAAATAGTTTTTTTATATAAAGAAATTAATTTAAAAATAAATAGTTTAATTTTTTTCTAAATTGAATTTTTCGTAAGTTAAATAAAAATAATTCTCATTTAAAAAGATTTTTTTTATATTTATAATTTTACATTAATTCTTATTCAATGCCCCATTATTAGATTTAGGTGGTCTACCTCTCTTTTTTACTTGAACAAATTCTCGATCATTTTCGTCGAATTGAAGATTCAAAAGCTTGCAAAGTGAGATAAAATGTTTGCAAATACCGTATTCCAAAAAATATGTGCATGTACAAAATTTTGGAATCATTTAAATCATTTAAAGTTAAAAAATCAGCAAGTTTAATTAGCCCATTATCCCTAACGAGTTTCAGAACGAAACTCTCTTGAGATTTGCTTAAATCAGTGAGCATCTTTTCTAATGTTGGATTGGATGGCAGATTGCGAATCATCATCAAACATTGTCAAAATATATTTTTGTTTATTTAAAATTTAAATTTATTTAAAGTCAAAGGAAGTTTATTTATCAAACAATTAATTTGTATATAAAGAAAAAAAATGTTTGCTTACAAAAATAAATTTTTTTAGGAAAGAATTTTTTGCCAATGTCCGCAAGTTCATACTAAATTTTTTGTTTATTTGTTTCATAAATTTGTTAAAAAAAGATTTCTATTTAACTTAAATAGTGAGCCATATAATGCAACTAAAATCAACAAGCTTTAAAATTAATTGATCAATTAAGAAAACATCTTTTAAAATCTACACACAATTTTGAATCGTCTATTGAAAATTTGGAAAGCATTGAAACCGAAATTTTAGGCTTTATGGGCAAACAAAAAACAATATTGGATTATTTCAAAAAATAATTTTTTTGATTTCTGATTTATGAATTATGATTTATTGTACTAGATTATGCTTTTTAAATTAATAAAAACTTTAAAAATAACATTATTTTCTCTTATTTGGATATAACGAAATTCGTTTATTACGAACTGCTTTTGGATTCCCCCAGTGACTTCGTTATAACTGTACTTCACTGTACTATTTTACTATTTTAGAAATTCTCTTAATCAATTCAATTTTACTCTTTTAATATTTTAGTAAAATTTTATCTTAGATTGATTTTACTTTTCTACTTTTTAACTTTTTTTTATTTTTAGAAAATTTCCTAAAATAAATAATAGACCAGTCAGATAATATATTAAGAAAAATTTTAAGTTTTGTTTTTTAAAAAATTAAGGATGTTCCAGTTTTAAGTTAAATAATTCAAAGAAAATTAAAATTAAAATTGACCATAGTTTGACATAGAAAGACGTCGGCAGCAACTTGATTTTGTTTTTCAAATTTCTGATGAGAGTTGGTCCGGGACGCAACTCCTTTTTAAGGAATCGTGTTAACTAAATCAAAAGAATAATTATATGAATTAAATTAAATATACAATATCAGATTTTTTAATAAAAACTCATCTAAAATAGAAGCGGGTTCAACGTGGCGGGGTCCGGGGCAAAGCCTTGGTTTAGGGCTTCGGATGAGCAGAAGTTTAGGGTCTTTTTAAAAAATTAGTCTTTATTTTTCGTAACTTTTTTAAAATCATTTTATAATGAAATTCTCTCCTGTGGATACAAACCAAAATTTTTTTTAATATTTTAATCAAAAGCTCAAATGACTTGACTTGACTTTGAATTTATGAATTTTGAACAACTCTGTAAATTATTAGAAAAATTTTATTCAAATAGTCAAATAGAAAATTAAATGAATAAGAAAATTTTTAAAATAGTAAAATTGAATTGATTAAGAGAATTTCTAAATTAGTAAAAAAGTAAAATTGATATAAAAAAAAATTGAACTGAAATAGTAAAATAATAAAATTGGATACTTTCTAGACCTAAACCCGCTATTCTTTTAGATTTTTTAAGGCTTTTGTAATTTCTAAGAGAGTGATAGGCTTTTTAAAATTAATTTGTACCTTATTTAAGAATACTCTTATTTCTTGTGATACTTCACACTTTCGATTCTACAAAATCGAGGTGAAGACTAAAAGTGGTGGCTAATACATCGCCAAAGATTTTTCTTTTATCTATATCCGTATTAAATTCCTTACCATCCTTAAAAAGTGATGGCATTTGTCTTGAACATTTCTTTGATCTGAACTTATTTATATTCCTCCAAAAATACCTCCTTGACTGTGGATTTTTCCTGTTTTATTTATGAAATCGAGCTAGTTTTGGCTCCAAAATTCTTGAATGAAAAGCAAGTCTGTTTTATATAGGAATTTCGATACAACGAATACGGAATTTTCCGCCCAAGTTGTTCCTTATACTGAGGATTAAATTAAAGAAGTATCAAAGTAAAAGTCTTTAAAAGATATGCAAAATTTTTTCTTTGTTTGGTAAAAAAGAAAAAAAAAATTAAAAAAATTAACATCATCTTAATCTTGTTGTAAAATAAAATTTCTAAAAAATTTTTTTCACTTTGTCATAAAAAAATCAAATCAAAAACCAAAAATTTTTAAAGGTTTTAAAACACTTTTTTTGTATTACAGCGTCTTCAGTTCTTTTTAGTCGAATATCTTTTTAGTCATGCCGGTCAAATTCAAACAGACTTAAGAAGTAGACTTGATACTGATCACTTAGAAATGCTACTTTTTATTCGAGACAATTTAAAAAATTTAAAAAGTTTTTAATGATAAAGTTTAATTTTTAAGCAAATTTTTTAAGAGATTCTTTTTTTTATCATGTTTTTAAAAAATCAAATTTTTTTTTTTTTAAATAAAATATTTTATATATTTTTATTTAATTGATTATTTTAATTTTATTCGAATACAAAGAAAAAAATCTCGATTTTCATAATCGATCTTTGATTTTCGATTAACAACCCTAATATCTATCATAATAAAATTTTATTTTTTTAATTAAATTTATTTTAAATTTTGTTTTATTTAATTAAAATCAAAAATTTTAAAAAACTTTTAAAATATAATGATTTTTTTTATTACCAAGTATAATTCTTTTAGGTGAAAAAAAAATTTATATTATTTATCTAATTTATTATTAAGTTAATCTTATTCTATTACATAGACAATTATCATTCTTGATATTATAAAAATGGATTAAAATCAAAACAACAGGAGAAGAAAAAATCTAGCAACAGTTATTTCTATTTTAAAGGCTATCTAGCTTTTAAAATGTTGATATCCAATTTTAATCTAGAACTTTCGCAAAAGATGGATTTTAGATTACTTTAAAGGTTTTTTTTTAAATATCAAAATTTTTATAGTCAATAAAAATTTGAATATAAATACAATTCAAGGGAATTTTTTTTTTAAAAGTTCAAAATTAAAACCAAGTGACAATTTTTCTCAAAAGATGGCTTTGGTGACAATTGGATATGTTAAATGTCATTTAATTGTTTGAAACTATCAAGATTTATCTCAAAATAATAACAAATTTTCTATTTAAATCTCAGAATGGCTAATATTAAAACTGCAATTATTTTCGAAATTAGAAGTTAGCTTTTTAGTTATATGGTGTATTTTTTCGTCTTTTAACGAAAATTTTCATAAAAATTTTGAAAAAGCACTGTAAAAAGTGCAATGTTTCAAATTTTTTTTTTTTAAAATGAATAGGAGTTAATTTTGCAATTTTATTACATTGAAATTCAATAGATTTAAACAGACATAGGATATTTAGTTTTTATAGTTTAAAACAAAAATCTTTTAATTTTATTTATTTTTTAATTCAAATAAAAAAATTATTTTCGTCAAGAAAAAATAAATTTTTTAAAAAATATAAAATATTTAAGAATGAAGCAAATTAAAATTTTTTTAATTAAAAATATTAAACAGTCTTTTAAAAAAATATTCTAAATCAATTCAAAAACATAGAGCCTTAATTTTTTAATGCAGAAAAATAAGTTCCATTTTTGAAATAAATTATTTTCTAATAAAAAAACCATGAATTGTTTTAAGATAAAAAAAGTCTTTAGATAAAAATTTAAAATGCTTTAGCAATATTTAATTATCTACTGGAAAAGGTATCTTTTAAAAACACAATACATCAAAAAGCGAATAAAAACACCTAGTTTAAGTAAAATGATGTGAGTTTTTTTCACATAAAAAAGGAAGTTTAATAAAAATCAAATGAGATTAGATGAATGTATCAAAAAAAAAATCTGTCTTTTATGATAAATTTGGTGCTTCACACCAGGATTTGTTTTTTACTTCTTTGATCCGTATTTTTTTTCAAAGGATATCATTTAAATACAAAACTAAATGATAGTTAAAAGGGGTCATGTCCAGAATGTGATCAGTGATCAATGATCACATATTTCGTGATCAAAAAAGCCTCTAATTTATGAAAAAATAAAAATAAATTTTTTTGATGATCAGAAAAATTTTTTGGTGGTCAGAAAAATTTTTTAATATAAATTAATTTTATTACCAATTTTCAAAAAAAAAAATTAAGTCTCAATTTTCAAAATAAAATAAAACAAAATCTAATTTATTCTTTGTGTTTTTTTGACATGTGCAATTTAGCACCCTTTTTATTTTTCATAAATTCACCACAAATGCTACATTCTACCGGTTTTGACTGTTTCCCAATTTCTTTTTTTGCTTTTTAAGCTGCATCGGACGATTCTACTGTGACCAAAGCAATTTCTTTGTAAAAACTGCCTTTTCTTTTACTGTTTTTAAATCTTAATATATATTTAAAAAACATATAGTTTATTATGGTGAGTTGCATTTTTTTTTTTGTTTTTTTTTAATTTCATTCAATATTTACATAATTTTAAAATTTCTAGAATGAAAAAAATTTTTGTTTTCAACAAAAAAAATTTCATGTGATCAAAAAAATTTTATGTGATCAAAAAAAAATTTTTGTGATCAATTTTTGATCACAAAGAGTACACTTAATATTTTGGTGATCAAAATGATCACATTCTGGACATGATACCTATGATCACATTTTTTGGTGAACACCTGATCACATTCTGGACATGACCCGTTAAAAGAATATTAATTTTAAAAAATCACTTAAAAAATTTTTAAAAAATTTTTAATATCTGAGATATTATTATTTTATTTTGGAAAAAAGAGAAATAAAAAAATTCTAAATTAAATTTTAAATTTATTATTAATAATAATACAATAATACATATTAATAAATAATTATTAATCATTAATTGATTTTTAATTAAAAATCTTTTTTTAAAATAGATAATCAATTGTTGATTCAATTTAGATAAAAAATAAATGTATCTAAATTTTTGGCTCTTGATTGTTGGCCTCTCTTTGATTATTAGTAATAATTTTAATTTTTTTTTAAATTTTGATTTTAGTTGTAATATTTTTTGTTATCTAGAATGCGAGAGCTCAAGCGCATTTAAATGGAATTTAGATTTGACAAACAATTTTTACTGGGCAATTGGCTGTGATTATCACGAAAATAATCTAAAAAGTGAAAAAATGGTGGGTGAAAAATGTGGAAAAGCTTGCGCTCAAACTCCTGGTTGTTCTCATTTTACATGGTCTAATTTCGAAGGAGGAACTTGTTGGATGAAGAAAGGATCAGTTTCAAAAAGTGATGCATTTTCAACTGGTGACATGACTATGGTATGTGGAGTTTTGGATAGAAATCTTGATGTTGGTTCAGGAATTGAAAGTCTCAAAGGCCAACTTTTGTGGTCTGATGAATTTGATTCATTGTCAAACTTTATGGCAAATTGGAACCAAGAGACAGGTGGACATGGCTGGGGAAACAATGAGCTACAATATTATACAAATAACAACGAAAATACTGAAATCAGTAATGGAATGTTGACAATACACACGAGAAAAGAATGGAAGAACAACTTGAAGTTTACATCGGCGAAACTTTTGAGTACAAAAAAATTTCGATATGGTGTTTATGAAATGAAAGCCAAACTTCCATACGGCAGAGGCACATGGTCAGCTTTCTGGCTATTGTCTGCTAGAAGACCATCGAATTGGCCAAATAATGGAGAGATCGATATAATGGAACATGTTGGTTATGAACAAAATGTTGTTCATGCTACAATTCATTGTAAGGATTTTAATCACATTATAGACACACAAATACAAAGATCAACACAAGTAAATGATGCTAGCAATCAATTTCATTTGTACCAGCTATATTGGTCAGAAAAAAGCATTCGAGGGTACGTTGATGCAAAGATTTATTTCCGGTATGATAGACCTGCTAATGGCAACAATGATAACTGGCCGTTTGATGATGAATTTAACATAATTTTGAACACTGCTGTCGGAGGTGAATGGGGAGGCGCTCTCGGTATTGATGATAGTATATTTCCACAAAAGTATGTGATTGATTATGTCAGACATTTTGCTCATAAATAATTTTATAGAGAATTTATATTGATATGAAAAGAAGTTAAAAGATTTTTTTTTGAATAAATTTAAAATATTAATTGATTTTTATTGTATTTTTATTTTTATTTTAGAAGAGGCAAAAATCCTAAATCAGTAGAAACTAAAAAATAGAACTTTAAGGCAAATTGAAGTTTCAGATCAAATTTTAAGATCAAAACGATCATTTAAAATTTCAAAACTTAATTAATCTAATGATTTTGATAATTTTTAAAAAATAAACACTAAACATTACTAGACATGTTATGTCAAAAAATTGTTCATTATCAAATAAACATCAAAATGATTGATCTCTAATTTATTTGACAAAAACAATCAATAATTTAAATAATTCAGGTTAAGTTAAGTAAGTTAATTTCATTCAAACTGAAATAATTTTATTTTTCCACTTAAATAAATTTTAAATTTAAAAACAGTGAAGTTTTTTGTCTTTTAAAGTAAGTTTTCATTCAAATCAATTAAAATATTTGAACCTAAGTTCAATAAAAAGGAACATTTTAAAATTTTAAATATGAAAATAAACTTGACATGACATGTCAAATAATTGCTTTGGAAAAAATTTATTTTTTCTCTATTATTAAAAAAAACATTACAATTTATATTTTGATCTTTTGATCGTGATCTTAAACTTCAATTTGCCAACTTTGAGCATATTTTTACATTTCTTTCATTTACTTAAAACAATTTTTGAGCTAAGCTGTTAATTTTTTTAAATTTTTAAATTGCGTAATTTGATAGCATTTAAAAAATTTAAAATTTAAAATTTAAAATTTAAAAATTTAGATATTTTCTTTTTTCTTTTACCAGGCATTTAAATAAATAAAAAAAAAAATAATCAAACAAAAATTTAAATGTTTTTAAAATTTTTTTTCATTTAAAAAAAAATTTAAATTTAAATTTTACAAAAAATTAAACAAAACATTTCATAATTTAATTAATAAATTTTTTTGCCAAAATTAAATTATCAATAAAAATCCCTGACAATGCCCAAAAGAAATCACTTGGATTGCCTAATGTTGATACACAATGGGATAATTGTTTTATCACACTCAAAAATCGTTTAAGCACACTCTGAAAATCTAACAAACACACTCACTTAATAATACCCCTAAATCACTGTTCTGCACACTCAAAATTTTTTTCCATAAAAAAATTTAATTTTACACTTTTTCCAAGTCTTAATAACACACTTTTCTTGAATTTTTAAAGTGTTCCACGAAAATGGTTGAGTTTTATTCAGCAAATAAAAAATAATTTATAATCAGGCCTAAATTTTGCATTGCCATGAAGCAACAAGCCTCAAAGCTTTCCAAAAAACACTATTTTACGCGTTTGGCACCTGGCATTTATCAGTTTGATAATCGTGATGAATACCATGGAACCTGTCAAATCAAGAATCGTGTGTTTGTTAATATGCCTAAAAAAGGTCGGCCAAAAAACTCTTCAAATTCCATTCTTGGAACTTCAGAACGTTCAATATCTTAAATAAAGCTTTTAAAGATTAAACATTGTTTATTATAAACCGGTTACATATCTCCTTTTTTTTTTAAATTTTAGCCAAATTTAATTCAAATTTTTTTATAACTAAATTCAAGATAAATTGTTATTTCTAAAAACTCACCTTGTTAAACAAAATAAGCGCTTGTCGCACCATGTTCAGTCAAACCGACCCAAACCATTACTGACAGAGGGTTTTTTGATAGACCATAAAGTCCTTTTATAATAATTAGCTTATTTAATTTGATTAAATTTATCAAAGTACCTCCAATAAGAAGCCTTAGAATATTAATTATATTAAACTAAAATTAATAATAGAACAAAAATTTAATTTTTTTATCAATTTTATTAAATAATTAAAAGTCTGAACAACACACCATAATAGTGTATTAAAAATTTTTCTATGAATTTTTCTGGATTTACTAAAAGCTCGTTGTAAGACCCTACAACTATAGACAAATCGCAGCAGACTTTAATTCGAAATTATCCAATTATATTAATATATTAGCCTATTATTATATTATTATTTATTTATAATTATTTTTTTATAAATTTTTATTAATAAATATTTGTTATATTAAAATTTGTTAATTTGTTGATCAAAAAAATGATCACTTATTTTTTTTAGATTATCTTAACAAAAGAAATTTATTACTTTTTTATTTGATAATCACATCAGTGATTTGAAATGAGGATTTTGGAAATTACCCTAAGCAAGCCTTTTTTACCAAAAATAATTTTATTTATCTCCAATTTTCGAAAATTTACTTCAATTTTTAAGAAATATATTATTTATCGCTTAATATGGCTAGTCAAGGAATATTAATGTAAAATCTTATGTGAATTCTGCAAAATTGAATGCTATTAAAAATTATTAAGAATAAAACGCAATTATTTGGAACAGATTTTGCAGACTTTTGCAGTAGATGAAACAAAAGTTGTTTCACTTTGTTTTATTTGCAGAACGAGTTTTTGACAATTAAAACAAGATTTATGAAATTTCACAATGCCCCTTAATTTGATTCTTTCTTGCTATTTTTTTTCTTTTTTTTTAATTAAATAAACTAAATATAAATTAAATCAATTAAATTCAATCAAAATTTAAATTAATTTAATTAAAGAAATTAATCCACTTCTTTAAAAGTGGAGATAAAAATCACAAATTTGTTTTTAATGAATTTTAGACAAAAATTCCATTTCTTTAATTCGATTTTAAAGGGCTTTATTTAAAGTTTTTATTTTAAATTTGCTTTTTTAAATTGTTTTCTTTGGAATAAAACATAAAGAAATTAAGGTGTATTGAAGGAATTGAAAATTAAATTTTTATTTAATTTGATAACTGAAATAATCTTTCGATAGAGAGGAGTTACTTGTTGAAAGAAAAATATTAATGTACTGAAAAATGATATTGCCAAGACAAACACTTGATTTAGATTATTTTTGATATGTTATAAATATTTGATTTTGTTGTGGGAGAGATTTTTGATATTTTTAAATAAAAAAAAATATTTAAATAAGTCTTTTTATTGAAAAAAATTTAAAACAGAAAAAAAAATGCATTTTAAATACATTTAGATATATTCATAAAAAAATCACACAGGGACCTTGGCATATACCTGAGCACATTCAAGTTAGTTAAAAAAATTTATTTTTTACCAAATTTAAATTAAGTTAAGTGATTAGACCTTGCTAAAATATTACGTAAATAAAAGTGAACAAAGATTTTGGTCACAATACTTGAATCAAGGGCTCCTCTTATTCAGTAAATATAAATTAGGTGAAATTTGTGGATTTTTATTACATAACATTTTATTTTTATATTAAAACGTAAACAATTTTAATTAATTTGATTTTTATTTTAAAAAATAAGCTTTTAAATTCTTAAAATTTCTCAAAATTGTTTTCCCACTTTGTTTAGAAAATTCAAGCTAGTTTGAATTGATTGTATTGATTTTCTATACCAGTGATTTAAACTAGATCTATCCAGCATTAAGCATCCTTTAATTTTAAGTGATAAACAGTTTTTTTTTATGAATAAAAAATACAAAAATTAGATCAAGATTTAGTCTTATTTTTTCCCCAATAAGTATCTATCTTTTTTTAAATTAATTTTTACTGTTAATTAATTATATTATTGCAGTTTACCAAAAAAATGCTATTAAATTTTTTGCTTATAAATTTTAATTCAAATAAACAATTTTTATTTTCAAAATTTTAGTGAAAAAAAAAAGACATTTTCTTTTATACAAGATTTATAATTTGTTTGTTTTCGCTCAATCTCTTAATAGATGATTAAAATAATGAATTTTTATTCAGTCTTAAAAATAGGTAAATAGCCTGTTGATTAAATTTGAAATTGAAAAATAAAATTTTTTTTTCAAATTTATTAAAGTTAGCTTTGACAATTAGGTCTCCTTGATTTTTAATTAATAGTATTTTTCATAGTGTGCTAAAGCATTGAGGTTTCGAGTGCATATTAAATATATTAGCTGAACAATTTTAATTGAAAAAAAAATGTTCAGGAGAAGATTAATTTTCAAGATTTATGTGGTTTCAAAAATTTCACAATATAAAAATTTTTCAACAATTTTCTGCTTTATAAGGTTTAAGGAAAATTTTATGAGGTTTCTTTGCTTTTTTTCTCCTAAAATTCTCTAAAGTAATATCTTAATAGGAGCATTTTCTATTCGTTTAGTAAAATTATTATTTTTTAATAATCAAATTATAAAGTCAACTTTTTTGTCAATTACACTAGAAATTTTATTTAAATTGATAAAAATAATTTATCATGAGACAAGTTTGATTATTTAATTAAGACTAATTTAACACTAAAATTTTTTTCAATTTTTTTTCCAATTAAAAATTTTCTTAAGTTTTTTAATAATTTTCAATTACCATCAAAGGTGTTTTTTAAATAAAAAATTTTCTAAATTTTGAAAGTTTTTCTAGTGCTTAAAATAATTTACACGATCCGATAAACTGCTTTTTGAGGTCCATCTCTGTAAGGTTAATTTCAGACTTTTGGCAATACATTTTAGAGTAGATTAAAATTACCGTAATTTTAATGAATTAATAAACTTCGAAGCAAATTTATAGATCTAAATAAATCCGAATTAAGTGTTTATCATTTCATGGTTTTGAGTTGTAATTATCAAGTGCCAAAATATTAAAAATTTTAAAGTTAAAAATACATCTGTAACATTTAAGAAAGAAATGAGTTCCATTCCGAAGTGTCTGGGTTTACATTGTACCATGTTTTTAAAACAGAACAAAAATATAAGTAATACAAAGTGAAGCCGAAAGATAAAGGTTCCGGATATATATTCACTAATCTGAATAATTAAAAACATGCATAATTTTTTAAAATATTTTTTTAAATGGGATTAAACTATCCATCTGTTAAAGCTTTTTAATATTATTATTTTTTTTTTAAATGAATTTAGTTATTTCAAACAATATAGCGTAATAAAATAGTTAATTAATAGTTAAATAGTTAAAAGAATGTTTAATATTTTTAAATGATTTTTAATTTTAAAATGTTGTTGTAATATACTGCGTTAAATTAAAACTTAGTAAAAAGGAATACACTTAAAAAATCTAAAAAAAAAAATTTTTAAAAAACTTGGACTTTTTTTTGGGTCTTTTAAACAACTCCGCTCTCGACTAAAGTGTTTATTTTAAGTTCTTCATGCATTAGTGAGCTGGAGTAAGTAAAGGGTTTTTTAAGGATCAAACGACGACAAGAGTATTGAAAACCTTGAACTCGTTGCTTACTTGATTCTGAAATATGAGCAAAAAGTAGACTACCGTAATCTATATTTGAGATTACTAGCGAAAAATACATTTTTAAATTTACTTTTGCTGGAATTTTCCATTTTTTATTGTTTTAGATTTGTAAAATATTCATTTTTTTATAGGCATTTTGCTCTTAAGTGTTCGACATAAAACTTAAGGCTCATATTTGAGTCTAGGATAGCTCATAAATATTTTGGATTGTGTTCCCTTGCAATCTTTTCTCCAAAAATATGTAGATTTAGTTCTTCTTTACTTTTATGATTTTTTTGAAATTTATTTTATGAACATTTTGATCCACCAAGGTCTCTTATATAAAATTCAACAACTCAAGATACAACCAGAGTAGGGAAACTGATACTGAATAACTGATCAGTATCAGTTAATTTCAGTTATCAGTTAAACTGAAACTGACCGATAACTGATTTTGAATTAACTGAGACTGACTGAAAACTGTTTTACTATTTATTTGAATTTTTGAAAATTTTTTTTTCGGTTTTAATTTAGTTTTACACTTATATATTTTTTTGACTAGTTAGTAATGCTTTGCAATAAATAAAAAGCTAATATATACATTATCTAAACCTTTTTTATTTTCTTTTATTTGAAATAAAGCTCATTTTCGAAAAATTTTTGAAAAATCGGTCTAGAGATTTTAAAGTTTTATCTTTGTTAGTGAGAGATATTTATTCGATTCAAGCCAGCTCGGCACCTATCGAAAAATATTTTTCTGGGTCTACATTTTTGATGAGACCACATAGAAGTAGATTCACTTATAAAAATTTATCAAATATAATGTTTCTAAAATGTATTAAAAAATATATGTAAATATCCGTTTTAAATGTTAATTAGACTTTAATTTTTATAAACTGTTTAATAAATAAACTAATTGTATCATTTTTCTAATTAACTGATTTTTAACTGATAACTGATACCCATTAACTGAGACTGATACTGAACTGATGCTCGAAAAACTGATACTGACTGAAAACTGATTTTTTTATAACTGATCCCAACTCTGGATACAACCAATAATATCTCAATGGATTAAAGAATTCTTAAAAGATGGAACATTTTTTATTGAGGACAATAACAAAAAATCTAATACTAAGTCAAGTAAAACAGAAGGAGCTATCCCAGAGTTTTATAAAAGTCACAAGTCAAGACTTGTTATTTTAAAAAAAAATATTTTCAAGTCCAAGTCATACTTTTACTTGTTTTTGACTTGTTAAGACTTTTTTTCCTGACTTTTGTACAAGTCTGAGCTATCCTATCTCCGATTCTTTTCCTTATTTTCATAAATGACATTCCAAAAACAACGCCTAACTACGCCAAAAATGAATCGTTATTATTTTCAGATGATCTTTTTAGTTTCTATTTTGGCCGCAAAACTAGACGTATTCAATGCGTGATGTAGCGACACTTAAGGAACTTAGAGGACTGGTTAAAAATGTGAAGGCTTAAAACATTTGGATCAAAATCGACTTATTTAATTTTTATTATTTATTTATGGCAATGTTAAATTTTGGTACAAAAATTACAGTACAAAAAGTTAAAACTTTATAATTTTTTTATTAATTGTGCAAAAATTGTTCTGCAAAAAATTAAAATTATTTGTTTAAATTTCTTTTTCAATGTAAATATTGAAACATGATTTTTTAAACATTAAACATAATTGTGATATTTTATTTAAGTGAATTTATGGCATCTTGAAGTTGATGATCAATTCAAAATATCATTTCAATTCAAAAAGTTTATCCTTAGATATTAAACTAATTTAAATGATTGTAATGTATTATGCTTTACATGCAATGTAGATTTAGAAAATAAAAAAAAAATTGAAAAAACATTTTCTCAGTCCATTGATAATCGATTTTAATATTTAAATATATTAACTGATTTTTTGTAGAGTTTATTTGAGATTTTTTATTTAAAAGTATTTGTGTTAGCATTCAAAATTAAATTTTTAAAAAAAATTCAAATAAAAAATTCCAAATTAGTAATAAAATGAAAATAAAACTTTACAAATAATCAGTTAACTAAATTGAAAATCGATTTTATTATTGGATTGAGAAAATGTTTTTTCAATTTTTTCTTATTTTCTAAATCTACATTGCATTTAAATCATTTTAAAGTCCAAGTCAGGACTTTAAAATATTTTTTAAAATTGGCTAGATTAGGCTTCATATCAAAAAATTTATATACTCTTGGGTTGTCTAATGAAATAGATTTTCCAATTTTCTTGCAATTTTAGCATAAATTTCTTCTTCAGTATTCAAAATTTTAAAGCCCGGACTTGGATTTTTGAATGAAATTTAAAAAAATAATTAAGCCTTGGACTTTTGAAAAAAATAATTAAAGTCTTTGGTCGGGGTTTTGTGAATTTCAAGAACAAATTGAACAAAAATTCTTCACTTTTTAATAAATTAAAATTAAAGTTAATAAAAAATACTAGAAAAAATACTGCAACATACTTTGTTGCATCTTTTTAACCCAAAATAAAATTTTTGTTTTCTTTATTTTTTAAGAAATCAAATCAATAATATATTTAAATCTTAATGATTCGTTTTTTTTGTCATTTCTTACATGAGTAAAATTATTCTAGGTAAAATAGGTGCAACAAAGTAGTATTATTTTTTCTAATATTTTTTATTAACTTTAATTTTAATTTATTAAAAAGTGAAGAATTTTTGTTCAATTTGTTCTTGAAATTCACAATACCTTTGGTCGGACTTTTGAAAAAAAAAAGTCTGTACTTGGACTTTACTTGAGACTTGTGACTTTTAAACAACTCTGATTACAAATACCATCCGACTGCGGTCCGTGTCTTAGTAAAATCATTTTGGCTTGACTTGAAGATTTTTTTCTGAAAAAAGTCATTTCAAAAAATTTGAAACAAAAATGGCCGCCAAAATAAATAGATAAATCGGAGAAAAATTCATGTGACTGCCTAAATAAATAGATGGAACGGCAAAAAATTCATGTGGTCGCCTAAATAAATAGATGAAACGGCAAAAAATTCATGAGGCCGCCTAAATAAATAGATGGAACGGCAAAAAATTCATGTGGCCGCCTAAATAACTACATGGAACGACAAAAAATTCATGTGACTGCCTAAATAAATAGATGGAACGGCAAAAAATTCATGTGGCCGCCTAAATAAATAGATGGAACGGCAAAAAATTCATGTGGCCGCCTAAATAAAAAGATGGAACGGCAAAAAAACTTATTTTAAAAATAATTTTTCAAGTCAAGTAATAAGACTTTTTTTTTTAAAGAAAAAAATTCAAGTCAAGTCAAAAGGCTTCAAAATTCAAAAAAAAGACTTTAAAATGACTTTTTTCCTGACTTTTACGCAAGTCTGGTCTGGGACAACTGCAACACTTGAATGAACTTTAAATCTGACCAAGAATAAAATTTGCATTCTATGCTGCAAATGATCACTGTTTGCTGCGTTTGAGATGAAGTAATGTGACATGGGCTACTGATGCACGCGTTCTCAAGAGCTGATTAATTTTGCTGGTTTGTTTTCAATTTAGTAAATGAGATTAAAATGAGTTGTGCTCTCAATTTACAAAAATTAAAATGTGGCCTAAATAGTTTTTGTTTTTTGAGCTAGTGCCTGGATCAGCTTTGTTCTCAAATGCCTGGATATTCTAATCTCACTTCTATTACATAATCATTGATTATTTTTTAATAAATAAATAAATAAATTAAATCAAGTTCTATTTAGTTCGCTTGCCAAATGAGTCTTAATGTGTTTACACTTGGTGGGCTCAGCGTCTGTGCGTCACACTGCTTTGGACGCATGTGTGCGCGTCTAATGGACTCGGACGCGAGCGCTATAAAAGCCCAGCTCGACTCGCTTCTACTCTCTCTCAGCCAAAGAAGTGACATCGAGCGCACCTGTCAGAAAGCGGTGCACCAATTGCGTCATTTTATCATAAATTAAATAATTCAAAATAGTTCATAATTTATTAATGAAGTAATACGGCGAGAAGGCAACGAATAATATTCAATTGAATGAGTCTTGTTCATTCATTGCTTTTATTTTCTCTCTTATTTCTTTTATGCAATATATGTAGCTTGGTTGGGATTGTTGTTGCAATAATTTAAAAATATTATTTTAGAAATTAATTATTATTATTAATTTTAAATCCATATTTTTTGTGAATTCACTTTTTGGCAACTATGAAATTGCGAGTGTAATGGACAGCAAGGAGACCATCGAGCAAAAGCTCGAGCAGATCGACAAAATCATAAGGATATGTCTGCAGTCGTCTGTGACCCAGCTCGGCAAGGACCAGAACAACAACCCGTGCTCGCCCGACTCCAACAATGTACCTTTTTGCCCCAATGGGAAAAAAATAAAAATTTTTCTCATCTCTTTTTTTTCTCTTTTTTTCCTCTAGACTGCAGTTTTTAAGCTTTTTGCCAAGCAACTCACGCTGCTCAAACAGCGCTCCAAAGACGGCCATGCCAATTTGTACAGCAAGTATCCCAACTTGAAAAAATGGCTTCAGCTGGTGAACGTGCCGGAGAGTTTGCTTAACGAGATGGACTTGTCGCGGGTCACTTTTCACGACCTGTTCTGCAAGGAGAGAGTGGATGAGGTGAGAGCGTGTCTTAGCGATTGTGGTCCCAGTCTGGATGACAAAGAGATAAGCAAGGTGTTCAACGGGTTCCAGTGTTTGCGTCAGCTGTCAAACCCGGACGTGGAGTCCGCGCAGAACATGGCCAATTCATCTACTAACAACTCCATATCACAGTCGGTCTCGTCGACGTCCTCGTCGAGCTCTTCGGTTGTCACAGGACAGCAGGCCATGCACGGCAAGCAGTCTGTGGCCGAGATAAACAGCTCGAATTCTGTGCGCGTCAAACAGCAGCGAAAGTCCGAGTCCGATGTCCAGTTCAACTCGGTGAACTGCTCCAATGGGCCCAAACAGCTCAAGCCGCTCACTAATAATCAATACAGTACATCAACAAACAATTTTTCCAATCTTTCCTCATCCTCAACAAGCTCAAGCAGTTCGAATAAAAAGAACAATTTCACTTTTTCGCCCACTCTTCCAGTCAAATCCAAAAGTAAGTGTTTTTTTTTTTTTTTTTTTTTTATTAATAAAATTATTTATTAAATGGGAATTTGGAAAATTTGGAATTTTTTTTTTATTTTTGCTAAGACTGGTGATTTTCAGCTTAAATTTTTTTTTTAATTAAAATTAAAGTTAATTAAAAATATTGGAAAAAATACTGCAACAAACTTTTTTTACCTAAAAAAATTTTTATCATGGAAAAGGGGGTATTGTGAAAATCCTTTTTTGGTGAATTAAAATTTGAGTTAATAAAATATACTTAAAAAAGGCTTCAAATTATTTTCGTAGGTAATTTTATTATTTTCGTAGCCAAAAAAATATAAATGTAGAAAAAAAAATATATCACATTTTTAATAGAAAGTAAATTAGTTGTTTGTATTTTTATTGATTTTAGGTGGACGGCCTCTTTTTTTTGGAGCCTCTTTTGAGTTTAGTCTTGTAATAGTTATTGACCAAGTCGGTTGAATGAGCAATCTATTGTTAGCATTGTTCTCTTGTTTTGATAACTGTGAAATAGGTTCCATTTGATTATCATGTTGTTGTTCATCGACCTTTGAAATTTGATGTTCAAGATTGATACTTTGTAAAGCTGGGTTGGTTGGTCCAGTAGATTTTTTAGTCACTAATGCCATATTTGCTTGTTTTCGTCTTCCTCTTTTTGAATTGCATTTTATGTTTAAATCAATAGATGGAAATTGACATAAGCCAAGATTGTAAGCCACACCAATGACATGTTTATAAATATAATTTTTTTTCCAATCTGGACATGAACATTCGCTAAGTTGCCATTGATCATTATTAAATCTTACTTAACGCAACGTCATCTCTATGGTTGATAGGTCTTAAAATTGATGTCGAAGAGGATTCTGTATCACTCATTTTAAAAATTTACTTATCACTATTCAAACTCACTAAATATTCAACATTTATTTAGAAAAAATAACTTTTAAATTAGAATAAAACTCATCAATTTTCTCTAATTTACATCTGATACAAAATTAATTTTTTAGCTACTAAATAATTAAATCTATCTTTTTTTATTTAGCTACTTTTTTATTTTTAAATTTAAATTTAAATTTAATTAAATTTTTTTATTTTAAAATAAAATCATTTCTTTTTTTTTTTAAGTAAATCAAATCAATAATAAATTTAAATCTTATTCATATTTTATGATTTGTCTAATAAAAGCATGAGAAAAATTAGGAAATATACGAATTGATAAGATTTAAATAGATTATTGATTTGATTTACCTTAAACAAAAAGAAGAAAATAAAAATTTTATTTTAGACAAAAAAGGTGCAACAAAGAATGTTGCAGTATTTTTCCTAGTATTTTTTATCTAATTTAATTTAAATAAATCAAAATATGAAGAATATTTGTTCAATTTGTATTTGAAATTCACAAGACATAATTATCTGAATTTAGTGACATTTCAGTAAAAAATCAAAAAATGAACACTGATTTTATAAAAGGAACATGTTAACTTTTGTTATAAAACAAATGCGGTTCTAATGAAATTCCGATCAAAAACATAATTAAATTTCCATTTTTAAAAGAATTTCACAATTATTTAAAAAAATTTTAAATTTATTCAAATTTTAATTAATTACATGTCATTAATAATGAATTTTTATTTTTCTAAAAAAAAGTGCTCAATTTTGAACAACATGTCACTAAAATAGAGTACTCTTTTTAAAGACATGTCAATAAATTTGGATACTTAAATAATAATAAGCTACAGCAGGTCACCTGCGGAGCGAGAGTAGATGTGAAAAAAAAAAATTAAATTTTAGTCTTCATTTAATATGCAATTCAGTCAAGTTCATTCATATACTAAACTCGATTATTTATAACTTATGTTATTTCGGAAAATTTTAAGTAATTTTAACACACCTAATTAAAAAAAAGTAAATCAAATTAAATTAAAAAATTTAATTCAAATTTATTTAATTTATTTCTATGCGAAATTGATGTTCATGATCAAATATAAATTTCAAATCAAAATTTAAAAAAAAAAGATCATTTTTATAAATTTTTTTATTGATAAATGACTAAACTTATAAATATAATTTGTTTAAACTTGAAGTATATTAAAAAATTCTAAGAATTTTTATGTGAAATAAAAAATAATTTTTAATCAATATTTTGACTTTTTGAAATTCAAAATTTAATTTTGTTTGGCTCTAATATGTTTTAATTTAAATTAAAATATAATTTAAAGCGTTTATTTGAGCCATACTTTGGATAACTCAATGTGGATTCTATCTTTCAAATAAAGATTTGGAAGAATCAATTAAAGATCAATTAGAATAAAAAATATTTGTTTTTTTTAAATTTAAGTGATTTAATGTTTAATAAAAAAAAGAAACAAAAAAAGTTTAGTTCATTTTTTTATTGAGATTTAAAATAGTTAAGTTTTGATCATGTGATCGTGGTCATGAAATTCAAGTTGCCCATTTCTATAATTAAATATTTTTTTAGCGTAAAATTAAATTATCAAATAATTTCGTGTTTCTAAAAAAAGCATATATTTTTATTTATTAAAGTAGACCGGAGCAAAAATTGAGAAACTTTTAGACAGGTCCTACAAAAACAATGAGAACCAAATATTCAAAATTTCCTGACCCTCACTGTTTTCAAAGCAAAAAAATTTAAAAAGTTTTGTCTTATGGTTTGGAATTTTCTGTACTTTTTTAGAATTAAATTTTATTTTTTTTGCACTGAGCTAATACTCACACAGTTTAATAAAAAAATGGTAAAAATAGGAGAAAATTAAAATTAGATATATTGAAAACGAGAGTTAAATATTTTTAGATTTTTGATGCTCCTTCAGAATAAAAATATATAAATAAAAAATAAAATAAAATAAAAATAAAAAAAAGGATAAAAGTAAGGTAGCAATAAAATTAAAAAATTAAATTGTTTATTTTATTTAAATTAATTGAGAACTAAATTTGACATCGAATTTAAATTAGGAAATTATATCAACTACTTTTCTGAAATCATTTTAATTAATGTTTTTGAAATCAATGATTAAATTGAGTTGAGATTTCTTTTAAAAAATTTAAATTCTATTTGTTCCAAATTTTTTTTTTAAATTCGTTCCTAAAAACAAAATTATTTTTCTTATAGAAATAAATTATGACTATTATATTTGATTTCAATTTATTCTTTAAATCTAGTATAATTACATAATATCGAGTCTTTTATCTAATTAAAATTCAGCAGTTCTTTCATTGATATTTGATTCAATAATAATAAAACTTAAAAATTAGTCTGGGAAATAATTTTCAAATGTAAATAATCTTCTAATCAACTAGCAAATTTTGAAAACAAATTTTTTATCGACATTTTCAATTACTATCCATTTCATATTTTCTATCAATTAAATCCTTAAGCTTTCAGCTTAACTAAAAAAATATCTTAAAAGGAAAATACTTATTTAAGTAATATTGTAAAGAAAAAACTTAATGAGTAAAAAAAAACTTTTTTCATTGTTTTTTAAAATATTCTTAATAAAATTTGAATGGTTTAATTATTTTATTTATATAGTTAGTTTTATCTCGCCTTGCTACACTCTTCTTCAATATGTTCTTCATTTCGTATGATGATTCTAATTTTTTTCACGAATTCGGTCAGATTTTACTTGAATTCTGACCATTTTGACATTTAAAGTCCCGCTAAGAGAACTGTTTTTTACGTAATTTTACATAATTACATAAAATTATGTATAGATTAAAATTTCCGAGTAAAAATCGAATGTTGAGAATTTTTTAGTTTTTTTTTTAATTTCTCCTTAAATAAAAAAATCAATTAATGAAAAAAATAAAATATTAATAAATATCTATTAATTCAATTAATTCTTAACAATCGATTTTTACGGTGTTGTGAATTTCAAATACAAATTGAACAAAAATTCTTCATTTTTTGATAAATTAAGATTAAAGTTAATTAAAAATATTGATGAAAATACTGCAACAGCACCTTTTTTTCCTAAAATAAAATTTTTTAGTGAATCGAATTGTTTTTTGTAGTAACGTAAATGTCCGATAAATATGACATGTCACTAAAACAGAGTAACCCTATTTTAGTGACATGTAATATTTGAGTGAACACTGATTTTTAAAATTGAAATATTCGCTTTTAGTGACATGCAACAAAAAGCGAATATGCATAATATTTTCATAAAAAATAGCAATATTTATGCATATTTGCTTATTGTTGCATGTCACTAAAAGCGAATATTTCAATTTTAAAAAATCAGTGTTCACTGAAATATTACATGTCACTAAATTTGTTAGTGACATGTCATATTTATCGGACAATTACGTTAAATCAAATCAATAATCAATTTAAATCTTATTGATGCTGGTATTGTGACATTCAAATACAAATTTAACAAAAATTCTTCTTTTTTTTATTAATTAAAATTTAAGTGAAAAAAATGTACCTAAAAAAATACTGCAACAAAATGCAACATACTTTGTTGCACCTTTATTACTAAAAAAAAATCATTATTTTCTTTTATTTTAAGTAAATCAAAGCAATTTAAAATTTAAATCTTATTCATATTTTATGATTTGTCTAATAAAAGCATGAGAAAAATTATTTCAAGTAAAAAAGATGTAACACAGTATGTACTTTTTTGTAGTATTTTTTTTAGTATATTTTATTTACTTTAATTTTAATTAATCAAAATAAGAACAACTTTTGAAGAATTTTTGTTCAATTTGAATTCAAAATTCACGGTTGCAATTTTTTCTTAAGTCGATTTTACCAAAATCTTAAATTTGGTAAAATTTAATTATTATTTTATAAATTTAAATGTCACTGTCAATTTATAAAATGTGTCATTTGTAAAATGACTTGGCAATTGATAAAACTCCACAGAAAATAAATTTTATATTCACATAAGACTGAAATGCTCTTTTTGAAAAGCTGAGTGTAGTAGTAGTAGTAAAAATAACTGCGACTCGAGAAAGACGAGGAAAACCGTAGGCTGTGGCAGTTCTTTGCAATCACACCAGATTCTGTACCATAAACCATTCATCAAGTCTTGCTTTAAAGGAATTTAATGAATTTGCTTCAACAACATTTTTTGGAAAACGGTTCCAGTCGTTTACAACCCTGTTTGTTATAAAGTTGAACCGTGATGGACAATTTTTAATAAGTTCTCTTGTAACCATCTTTGCATGACCCCTCAAAATATAATTATTTCTTTGAACGTACCTGATTTCACTTACCAATTTAACAGTTTCTAGACTGTTTACAATTTAAAAAAACTGAATCAAATCGCCTCTTCTTCTTCTCGTATCCAAAGTGGTAAGTTTTAATCTTTTCAATCTTTCTTCATACTCAAGATTCTTAAAGGCTGGAATCAACTTCGTAGCTCCACGTTGTACTATTTCTAATTCCTTCTTATCTTCTTTCAGGTATGGATTCCAAACACTAACTCCATATTCAATAAGAGGTCTTACCAATGAGGTATACAATAACTTAACTACATTGGCGTCCAAAAATTTAAAATTTTTCCAAATCATTCCCAAAATCTTATTCGCTCTGCCAGAAGAGTACCTAACATGTGCACCCCATTTTAGATCATTTTGAAAAAACACACCCAAATCCTTTTCCAATTTTGTTTTATATAATGATTCTGTTCCATATTTATTAAAAATTGTGTAGTCAAACTGAGGATTTTTATTACCAATATGCATAACTTTACACTTTTCTTTGTTTAAATCAGTCGCCCATGTAATCGCCCAGCTTGAAACAGTATCTATATCGCGCTGTAAAGATAAGTTATCATTTAGATGGTTAACAGCTGCTAAAATTTTCATATCATCAGCATAGACTTTTGTTTCATTATTTAAAGATTCGGACAAATCGTTTATGTAAATAACAAAAAGAAGAGACCCAAGGACCGATCCTTGCGGAACACCACTAGTAACATCAAGCCATTCTGATTCAACGTTACCAAGAACAACTCTTTGCTTTCTTCCATCTAAAAAATTTTTCACCCAATCTAATATTTTTCCTTCGAATCCATAAGCTGATAACTTGTAGATTAACAGTCGATGTGAAACTTTGTGAAAGGCCTTGGAAAAGTCAGTGTATACGATGTCGATCTGATTGCCAGAGGCTAGTAGATTTGAGATTATATTCATTGTTTCTAGTAAATTTGTAGAGCACGACTTTTTTGGAACGAAACCGTGCTGAGCGTTAGATAAAAGAGCGTTCTTCAATAAGTGCATTAACATTAGTTCTTTAATTATGCTCTCCAGTATTTTATAGACAATACTGGTAAGTGAGTTTGTAAGTTTTGCTTAAAATGAAATGGGAAGATTTTTCAGTAAAAAAATTTTATAAATTAAATTTTCAATTAAGCGTTTTGTTTAATTTTTGTAAAATTTAAGTTTTATTATGCACAAAATTTTTGATAAATAAAAATAATTTATTAAGATTAAAGTTGATAAAATTTATTGAATAAAATACTGCAACAATTTTTTTTTCACCTTTTATTGCCAAAATAAAATTTTTATTTTTGTTTTTTTTTAGTAAATAAAATCAATAATCAGCTTAAATCTTATTTAAATCTTACAATACCATTGATGCTTTAAATTTTGCCTATTTTTACATGAGAAATATTATTTTGGCTAAAAAAAGTGCAATAAATTTACAAAAATTTAAAAAAGTAAAATTACATGAATTTACGTAAAAAAACAGTTATCATAGCAGTACTTTAAACAAAATATTTTGAAAAAAAATAATATAAAAATTTTAAAATTTATTTTCTTAAATAAAGAAGGCACTAAAGTGACAACTCCGCCGCCTTTTCGCAAAAACTCGACCGGCAACCCGATAAACCAAGTGAACTTGAACAATCCTCAATTGGCAGCTTTGGCCGCAGTATTGGCCAAGACAAATACTCAGAACAAGAACCCATCAAGTGAGAGCACATCGAACATGCAGAGGAGCTCGTCCCACGAGTCCCACTTGCGCAACAAGATCCAAATAGTGCACCAAAATGATGCGGCGTCATCAGCACCGCAAGCAGAGAACAAAGCAGATGACAATTGCTTTCTGGCAACGGGGGACCGGAGACTATCAAACTCGGACAAGTGTGGCTCTGAGCTGAGCAGTCGCTGTCCGAGCGGACAAGCGTCGCCAAGTCTGCAAAGCCCGGGCCGATTTTCAAAAGCCTCCAATTCAATGACCAACTCAATTGAGGCAAAGTCTTCCCAAGTGAACCGCGAGCACCGGTAAGTACTGTGTTAAAACCCCTTTTTTTTATAAATGCATGGCTTGAGTTTTGAGTTAACCCTAGTTGGACGAATGCATTTAAAGTGACCAACTGCAGTGTGTGCGGCAAAAAGCTTATTTTTGGAGTTAAATGCAAGAACTGCAAGTGAGTGAGCCTGACTAATTTTGTGATCTAAATTTTAAATCGAGTTTTGCCCATTTTTAATTCAGCTTAATTAAGACATTTTATTAAAGATTTATAAAATATGTTCGCATTAGAAACATTAAAAAGTGTCTGGTCTGCCGCAAGCCAGTCTGGCACGGCCTCAAGTGCAAATACTGCAAGTAAAAAAGAAGAAGAAAATTCGATTTTAGAGAAAAAATTTATTTTTGTTTAGGATTTAATTTTAAAAAAATTATTTTAAAGGTTCCGGTGTCACAAAGACTGTGAGAAAAAGGTGGCACAATTTTGCAGCGTGAACAGCATGTCGTATTTTACGAACGATTTGCCTGTGATCAGCGTTGCGGACAATACTGAGCAGCCAAAGTTTGTCCAGTACTCGAACACTTCGTCGGCGGCCTCTTCCACAACCGCCTCGCCAGCCCTGCATAATTTGAACCAGTCTCAGCTCAGCGAATCTTCCACTTTTAACTACAGTCCATCGAACAGCTTAACTTCAGCAGTGTTTGGCTTTGCCAACAAAATGGTCAATTCGAAAAATTCGACTCCCATCACAAATCACAAACCGGTCAAGTGTGTCAAAGATCCACACTTCATGGGTAAATAAATTTACTTTACTTTTTGCTTTTTCTTTAATCCTTTTCACAGATACAGCGCTTTTGTAAAAGGTGCAGAATGGGCTAATTGTGTAATTTTACAAAAAAGAAAATGTTTCTTTTTCAAAATATTTAATTAATTTTTTTATGAAAAAATTTTTAAAAAAAATTCAGCATTCCTTACTTTTACTTACTTAATTTGGCAAAATTTTGTAACCAAAATATAAATCATTGAACAATTTAGAAATTAAAAAAAAGTTAAATTCAAACAGTAATAAAAATACTTAAAATAAGAGTTGTACAAAAGTCACAAGTCAAGTGCAAGTCAGGGCTATGACTTGTTTCAAAAATTTTAAAAAAAAACAAGTCAAGATTTTTTTCTTATTTTAAGAATAGGATTAAAATATAAATAAAAATTATAAGTATTGAATTTTTTTATTCAGGAAAAAATAAAAATATTTTATTTTAATTTTTTTTTCAATGTAAATATTGAAACATGATTTTTTAAACAATTCACATAATTTTCATATTCTTTTTAAGTGAATTTATTAATAAAAAACAAAAAAAAATTGTTTTTAAAAAAATTTTAGAAATAAATTAAACAAGATAAAAAATAAAATTTTTATAAAAATTTAGACTTAATGAGATACAAATTGAAAAAAAGTTAAAACTCTTAACAAAGAAAAAAATAAAAAAAAAGAAAAAAAGTCTTAACTTGACTTGATTTCTTTTATATTTTTCAAAAGATTATTTATAAATTTATAATTTTTTGGTTAACAAAATGATTCAATTAGAAATGTAAACGTCAAAGAGATTTTAGAGAAAAAAAAATCTAAAATCAATTTTTACATAAACTATAATTTGTAAAAATAAAATCAGACAAAACATCAACTAAAGTTACTTTTGAACTTTTCCCTGTAAAAAAAAATTCAAGTTAAGTCGTGACTTGGACTTGTCTTGAGACTTGAGACTTGATGAACAACTCTGATTTATTTATTTGTCATCATATGTAGTTTTTTGTCAGTAATATTTATTTTTTTTTGTCAGTCCATTAATTGATGGCCTTAAAAATATATTTTTGTAAAAAAAAGTTTTATTTTTATGTTTATTTGTACCAAGCTAATGCTCCCTCAGAATAAAAATATAAAAAAAGATAAAAATAAATTTCTATAAGATAAAATTAAATAAACAAAAACAAAAGAAGGATACAAAAAAAAATAAAACTAAAAAAAAAAAAGGTAAAGTAAAAATAAGATAAAAGTAAAATAAATAAAAAAAAATAAAACACAATTAAAAAAGATAAATTGTAAGTAATGACAGGTGCAAAAAGTTTAAGTATTGAACAGTTCAGAAAATAAAGAATAAATAGTAAAATGGCAATATATTTTTATTTTATTTATATATCTGTATCGGGCTAATTCTTCTTCAGAATAAAAATATATGAAAAAAAAAATAAAAGACCGGTCTTTCCAGGACATTTTTAAAGGACCGGTCTTTCCAGGACCTTTTTAAAGGACCGGTCTTTCCAGGACCTTTTTAAAGGACCGGTCTTTTTTGGACCTTTTTAAAGGACCGGTCTTTTTTGGACCTTTTTAAAGGACCGGTCTTTTCTGGACCTTTTTAAAGGACCGGTCTTTCCAGGACCTTTTTAAAGGACCGGTCTTTCCAGGACCATTTTAAAGGACCGGTCTTTCTAAACGCACTGTCTTAAAGGCCATTTATTGGTCACAATATTGGTGACCCATAGATCACATAATGTTGGAGCCCCAATTTTCTTATATTTTTTGCTGTTTGTTGCTATGACAATTAAATTTTTTTTTTTGAAAGACTCGCGCTCTAGCTCATCGTGCAACAGTTCCGAGCCAAACTCGCCAAATTACTTCAAACAAATTCACAACCAGCAATTTAACCCTCACAAACTGAATACATCGGACAAAAAGCCGTCCTTCTCGTCCATATCCAATGCTTCGATGGGATTTTTCAACACCAGCCAGGCGCCCAACCAACTTGTCTCATCGGTCACCTCTACCACCACCCAGAACACACTGACAGCCTCAGACAACCCTCAGGACTCGCCCAAAACCGAATCGGAAAACGCCGCCGAAGACGAGGACGAAACCGTGACCGAAGACTCGAAACACTTCGCTCAAAACTCCGAGCTTCAACAGTTCAACATCCAGTACGAGGAGATCACGCAAAAGACCGAGATCGGCCGTGGCCGATTCGGCATTGTCTACAAAGCCTATTGGCACGGCGAAATCGCCAGCAAAGAAGTAACCTTCAACCAAAACATCAGCGAGGACTCGGAAGAACTGGTCCACTTCAAAGAAGAAGTGTCCAACCTGAGAAAGACGCGCCACTCAAATTTGATCTTGTTCATTGGCGCGTACATCAAGCCGCCCAAGTGCGCCATTGTAATGAGTCTGTGCCGCAGTCCCTCGCTGTACAAGTACCTGCACACCGAGTCTGTCTCGTCGGGCAACAAAGTCAACCTGGACTGGATCATAGACATTTGCACACAGATAGCGCAGGCCATGGGCTACTTGCACAACAAGCAAATGATACACAAGGACCTCAGGTCCAAGAACGTGTTCATTGACGGAAACAAAGCGGTGATCAGCGACTTTGGTCTGTACTCGATTAGGCGTCTGTGCAACAGGCTCAAGAGAGACGACCTGTTGCCCATAACAAAAGAGTGTTTGTACTATATGGCGCCGGAGCTAGTCAAAGTGATCGGCACTGGACGCATTGAGGCCGCATTTTCGCAGGCGTCCGATGTGTACGCGTTCGGCACCATTTGGTACGAGATGTTTTGTCATGAGTTTCCCTTCTCGTCCTACAGTGCCGACTCGGTATTGTATTTGGTCGGCAATGGCCTCAAGAATTTGTCGCCCAATATTCAATTGAGCAAAGAATTTAAAGTAAGTTGAATGAACGGAAAAGAGATTTTTTTTTTCTTCTTTTTGAATTTTTTTTAGAGAAAAGAAAATTTGAGCATTTTTTTTGTCATTTAGATTTTTTATTTATTTTTTGTCTGTGATCAGCAGAGACAACCAAAAAATGCATTTGCATTTTTTCGCATTTTTTTTTCCTAGGAACAATTTTTTTAAATTTTTAAGTTTTTGTTGCATTAGAAAATTAAAACATCAAAAATTCAACCACTATAATTTTTTTTGCATTTCAAATTATTTATTTAAATTATGTGATTTTTTTCTTTCTTAATTCAATTGAATTAAAATTTCAATCACATTAAAGCTTTTTCTTTATTAAATTTGAAATAGACTCATTTTGACTAAAATGTCAAAAATTACTCCTCAAAAAAGAATTTCTCAATTTAATAATAAAGAGTTATCCGTAAAAAAACAAAAACTTTACTGTGTTGCGTGTGACCAAGAATTAGATCACTTGCATAAATCTATTATTGAATCTCATCTTTTAACTCCAAAACATATTCAAAATTCGAAGAGTATTGCTTCACAAAAAGCTCTTGATTTTTCTGAAGAAAACAGTAGAGATTTATTTTTAAAAGATCTAGTAATTGGTTTCGATTCGGCAAATGTACCCTTTCATAAAATAAACAAGAAATTTTTTCGGAGTATCTTTAATAAATATCTTAAAGTAAATTAAAAAAAAAAAATGTTTCGATATTTTAAAAAAATTAAAGCAAATTTCATTCTTAGCCTGAATATAAACTTCCGAGTGTGACTTGTTTACGTCGTTTTTTGCCTAATATTTACAAAGAAGAATTTAAAAAAATTGTGACTTTTTTTGCTGATTCTAAAGTTGCTTTGTTGAGCGATGAAACCTATGATTCACTAAATCGATCTGTTTTTCAAATTATTTTGATTAAATTTTAATTTTTTTTAAGGATTTTTTATCTTATAAAACATTAAATTTTCATTAAAATGTAAAAATGCTGCGTAAAATTTTTAGGAATTGCCTCAATAAACTATTTTTGTTAAAAATTTTTATGCATTTTTTAGCATTTTTTTTTGCATTTCAACGCATTTTTATCACATTTTTTGACCTAAAAAGGTCGCATTTATGCAGCATTTTTTCACCAAAAAAAATGCATTTTTGGTTGTCTCATCACTGATGAGACAGAGATTGTTCAGATTTAAAAAAAATGGTATTGTGAATTTCAAAAACAAAATGAACAAAAATTCTTCATTTTTTAACAAATTAAAATTTAATTTAATAAAAAATATTAGAAAAAAATACTGCAATATAGTGCAACATACTTTGTTGCACCTTTTTTACCTAAAATAATTTTTCTCATGTAAAAAATGACAAAATAAACGAATCAATAAGATATAAATAGATTATTGGTTTGATTTTTTAAAAAATAAATAAAATAAAAATTTTATTTAAATAAATAAATATATTTAAGAAAAAAAAAATAAAAAAATAAAATTACTATCAAATTGTACTTTTTATAAACTGATTAAAATGAAATCAATTTATCAAATTAATTTTTTATCTAATTCAACAGCACGTAATTATTTTCAATAAAAATAAATTAAAATTAACAAAAACCAATTAATTTCAACTTATTAAGTTAATTTTTTTGTTTAAAATAGAATTTTTATTTTTTCAACAAAAAGTAATTATTTTCGCAGTACAGGTAATTAACAGCCTTTTACAATGGAGTTGGGTATTGAATATATCTTGATTCGAAACCTTCTTTGTATTCCTCCACCAGTCTGACAACTAATGGAATCGAATGACTCAGTCCTGTCCCAACATTTCTCTCACTCAACTTAAATATATCTGACTGCTGAATTCTGAATAGCTTGAAGTTTTTTAATATTATTTTCGGAAAATGAATTTAAGCAAGGAAAAGAAAAGTCTAAAATTGATCCGACTCAAGATTTATAATTCTAAAGTACCTAGCGATCTCAAACTTTAATATTTGTGTGCAAATTTTTAAAATATTCATTTTCTAAAGTACCTAGCAATCTCAATCTTTAATCACAAAAAAATCAATGAAAAGCTGAAAATATTTTCTTCCAAAATCTTGTTTATGTTTATAAAGAGAATGAGTCCTCTCAAATTATATGATTAAAATAATCAATGGACTGGACAAAATTAACTGGCATGTACCCTTAGTGTTCAAGAACAAGCTCGAAAACATATTCCGTCCTTCCCCTAGACTGCATGAGTTTGTTATGGAGAAACAACTGGTGAAGAATTGTGAACAAAGATACAATTTCTTTAGCAATAGAGTAGTGAATGTATGGAACAAACTGGATAAAGATATTGTAAATTCTAATTCTATAAACGTTTTTAAAAACAAAATTGACAAAATTGATTTGATTGAGCTATTATAATGAGATTAAACCCTCATTTCATGTGCCTAGCACATTATAGCTATTTATTTATTATTATTATTATTTATTATTATTAAATTTATCAATTATTTTGTCTTTGTTAAGTTTGTAATTATCAAAATTTACGTGTTTACAAAATTTAAATTTAGTATTTTTATGGTTCTAAAAGGCAAAAATAAAATATCAATAAGATCTTAGTTGATTTTTCTATCCAAAATAAAATCATTTGCTGCATTAATCCTCTTTTATATATTTTGAAAATGATAAAATTGAATTAAATTAACAAAAAAAAATTCTTAAATATTTTTTATTCTATTCGGATTTTAAGTTATCAAGCTAACTCACTATTTTTTAATTGTATTAATAGGATAATTAAATAACAAGTCTCTTTTTAAATAAAAGTTAATTAAAATTTTATTTTTAGATAATATTGTTGAAATGTTGGTCCAAGGATCCGTCGAATAGGCCTGATTTTTCGCGATTACTCGAAACTTTTCGCGGAATACCCAAAAAATCAAAGCTTTTTCGAAGCCCATCTCATCCAGTGCACATTAATATGCGCTAGAATAAATAAATTTTTCTTTTTTTTTTCCAAGAATGATTTGGCCAAAGTATAAATTTATGTTTATTATTTTTTTGTTGTTTATTTATTTATACAATTTTTTGTTGTTATTTTACTGAAATAAATTTTTTTTACTAATCCATTTTATTTATCATATTAATTTAGTTGATTAACTCCAGAGTTGTTTAAAAGTCACAAGTCTTAAGTCAAGTCAAAGTCAAGACTTTGACTTGTTGGAAAAAATTTAAAAAGTACAAGTCATGACTTTGACTTGTTGGAAAAAAATTAAAAAATACAAGTCATGACTTTGACTTGTTGGAAAAAATTTAAAAAGTACAAGTCATGACTTTGACTTGTTGGAAAAAATTTAAAAAGTACAAGACTTGACTTAGGAACTTTAAAGTTATTATTAATTTATTAAAAGAAATTAATTATTGATTAAAAAATATTATTAAATAAAAAAAATTTTCATTTCATATACTTATTTCATTTCATATATTTTTTTAAAAATAAAGTAATTAAGAATTTTAGGAATTTTTTATTTAACTTAACGATAACTTTTATTCAAAAAATATTTAGTTTTAACTTAAATCTTTAAAAGATCAAAATTACACCGCAAAAGTGTTGTACTTTTTAAATTTTTTCCAACAAGTCAAACTCAAGACTTGTACTTTTTAAATTTTTTCCAACAAGTCAAAGTCAAGACTTGTACTTTTAAATTTTTTCCAACAAGTCAAAGTCATGACTTGTACTTTTTAAATTTTTAAAGTCAAAGTCTTGACTTTTTAATGACTTTTTGAGACTTTTTATTGTTACTTTTGTCTGATTAACTCATCATAACTCCTCGAGAACTCCCGTATCTCGATGAGTTAGTAATTAAGAAATTAGTCTCTTTGTATTGTGTTTGTATTTATTACGTAAATTTTTATTTTAGATTTTAAAAAAATTTTTTAAAATAGTAAAAGATTTTTATTCTAAGTTAATATTTACTTGCTTTTTAAGAATCGATTAGTCTGCTTTATTTCTGCAATTATTTTATTATTTAAAACAGTTCCACTGTGAAAAAAAGCTAAATTTCTAACACTTCAACAAACTTTTGAATGTAAAAAACTTAACTATGGAGAAGACATAAATTAAGACGTAAAATAAATTAATTTTTAAATAACAAAATATGTAATGGTTTTTGGCCAGATTTTTTCAAAATTTAAACAGCAACTTAAAGTTCATGATCATGATCACATAATAATCATTTAATTAATTAAAATCTCAATAAATTTGATGAATTAATCGGTTTTTATCTCTTTTTTTAATTATTCATTAAATGCTTAATATTTAAATTTTAAAAATCTTATTCTCTTCAATTTATCATTAATTGATTTTTCTAAAATCTTTATTTGAAACTTTAAAGACTAAATTAAAATCCACATTGAGTTGTCCAAATTATGGCTCAAACAAATGCTTTAAATGACATTTTAATATTGATTATAATAGGCAAATTTAATTGTGAGACCCCAATTATTGAATAAAATATCCCAAATTTTTAAAAAATAACCTGGCGGATAGTAAAAGTTCACCACAAATTTATTAAATCTAGAACAAATATTATATGAATTATAACAAAAATATTAAAAACAACACAAATGATGAATATCAGAACAAATTTAATATTTTATTAACAGAAAATAAAAATGTTGCACATAAATGAAAAAAATGTAACAGATATATTAGAGTAATCACTAATTAATTAAAAAATTAACTATCTGAGTTAATTAATAATTAATTGAGTGATTTAATTAACTTAATGTATAACTTCTCAGTATATAACAGATATAAATGTGGATGAGATATAATTTAATCATATAATTAATTCAGAAAGCGTAGAACCAAAAACTTAATCGCACGAGAGTGTCTTGTTAGATCCATCAGACCAAACTCTTGATGATGTTGACGTATTTTCATCTTAAAAAGCCACAAGTCAAAAAAGAAAAGAGGAAAAGCTATAATGTACGATATGCACTGTGAATTCGACAATTTCAAAGACATGGAACGAGATGTACTTGACGGGAAAGTGAATGGAGGCACGTGGATATTTAAAAAACAAGACGGAGACAAATATAGATATTATTGTAAATATCTGAATAACGGTTGTCAGGCAGCACTTTATCTGGAAGTAAACGATGGGACAACAGGTAGATGTTTTGTTTCAGAAGATGATCACACGAACCACTTAGAAGAAGAAAATAAACAAAAAATTGACGACAATGTAATCAATCGAATAAAATACTTAGAAAGTTTGGGACAAAAGACTCAGCGTATCATTCATGAGTTAATCAAGCAAGGAATCAATCCGCCAAAAAAAGATAAAATTAATTACATTTTAAGAAAAATTCGTAAAGAAAAAAAAGTAACTGCTCAGCCAACTTTGAACGACGTTTTGACATGGTGTGAAAAATATCAAGAAATATGGAAAAACTTGGAATGACAAGGGTAAAACAATCCAACATTTACGTAGCAACATTTATTAAGTGAAAAGCGGCGATAAAGAGAAAACTTTAACAAGAAATGAGTGTAAACAATTTTTGCAAGAGCTCGAAGATAATAAATGGAATAATTATGATGAAATGTTTGTAGCAATCAATAGAATTCATATCATGAACAAAGAGAATTGGAAATTGAGTCATTGTACTTGTTGGTTTTGGTTGAAGCACTACAAATGTATTCATATTATTGGCGGTGGATATCGTCTTCAATTGTTAAATTCTAAATCAATTGGCATGGATTTACCGTTGACAAATAAAAGAAAAGCTGGTGGTTCTTTAAAAAATAAATCAGCATTGATTACTCAACCATCTGATTTAATCGAAACAATCGAGACTAGTATTGAAGGAGAAGACGAAGAATTAATTCAGCAACCAACTTAGAGAATTAATAGGGCTAGCTCACAAAACGTTGCTCATGAAAAAGTTACATGTAAAACATGCGGCGGTGAATTAAAAAAAAGGAAATATTTTTATTGTGTTAACAAATGTAAACAAGATAATTAGTTCTATAATTATTATTTTTTTCTTCAATTTGTGTTGAGAATTAAAAAAAAATTATTTGTTTAATGAATTTGTTTGTATTTTCTTTTTTTTTTTACTTCTTTCTATTAAAAATTCTATTTTCTTAATATGTGTTCATTATTTCTTTAAATTGTTCTTATTATAATAAACAGGGACGACCAAAAGTTGCTTCCTCGAAACCGATTTCGATAAAAATGCAAAAGCTGGTTTGCGACGCTTGTAACATTTTGCAATTAGAATGTTAAGATTGAAACAGAAACTTAATTTTTTTATTTCTAAATTAGAATTTGGAATGGCTTTTTTATACCCAAAATTGTTTCATTAATAATTTTTTTTTGATTTTTTTTTTAAATGACTATTTTTAGAACACAAAAATTGAACCGGGTTTTATTTGAATGGAATTTTTTTTTTAATTAACAAACCTAATTTACTATATTAATATAAAATATTTAAAACTAAAAGAACTTTATTTGTACCGTACTTCAATTTATTTAAAAAATAAACAAAAATTTTGTTGGCAACTTTCGCAACTTTTGAGTGACCTCAGCAACTTTCGAGCAACTTTTTTGGGGAAAAAAAAGCAACTTTTGGTCGTCCCTGCTAATAAATCAGTTCTTATTTTATTAAATTTGTGGAATATTTTACAATTTTTGTGGTTGAAAAATATTCATCGTCAAATAACCTCAATTAAAGAAAAAATCTGTAGTAATTAATTTAACACTGGAAGCCTCAAAAATTTTTTCGTGTTTATTTAAAATAAAAATATTAAAAAAAAATTCAAGAACATTTATAAAAAAGAATTACTTTTTTTAAAAGAAAGAGATTAAATCTTTATATTCAGAAAAGATATGAGGATCAACATTTTTTTAAAAACAAGTCAAAAAATTTTTATTCAAATTATGATTTTAATACAAATAATTACATTATTTTAAAAAGAAAAATTGAATTATTAAAATTCGAAATTAACAACAGATTGAAACTATTAGAATGATTGTATGACTCGAAATATTTGAGATGACTGAGTCTGAGTCCGAATCAAATTATATGACTTACTAGTCCGTGTCAAAGTTCGACTCGGAAGTCAGGCTTATACTAATTTTGAGTCGTTTGACTCGCGAAAACGATTATGAAATAAATTACCGAATAATAATTTTTTTAGGAAAATTGAAGTTCATTTTGTTAATCCTCGGATAAGGTTAATTTAGTAAAACTCAGTTAATTTGTTTTTTAAATTTTATTTTATTAAATTATAAAATAATACTTATAAGAAATACGACAATAGGCTTAGGTAAACGTTTTATATTGTTTGTGGAAATATTCGAATAAGACGAATAAATGAAATAAAGTATTACATTTTTATAGTAAAAGAAATAATTAAAAAATATCAATCAAAAATCAATATTATCAAATAAAATATTAAAAGTAAGAAAGATTGTAGACAATGGTCATTGAGGTGTCATCACGTGACTAACATACTGTAAGTGCATGATGACTAATGTTTGATATTTTACATTTATGTGCCGATCCTAAATGTAATTACAGCATGTAACATTTTGCGCAGAGCACAGTTTTATTTGATATATTTAAAGAGTTTCATTAAAAAACAAATTTATTATTTTTCTTTAGAAGCTGTTTCTCTCTCTCTATTTAACTTTATTAAACTTTTGCCACAGAAAGACCACTTTCTATTTAGACAATCAAATTTAATAAACCACAATTAGCTTATTCTCTTTTATTTACCAAAACATAATATTTTTCAGTCATTGCGATAACGATGAAACTTTTTATTAATTTAATTTAATTTAAACATCAAGATTAATAACTTTGTAAGTTATTAAATTTGAGGATCGTTGATCATAGTAACAATTATCAAATGTAAATTTCAAACCAAAATATTAAGTTTTTAATTAAAATAAAAGGTATGTTTAATTGAATTTTTATTATTTTAGAAAAAATTAAAAAAAGCTATTTTTTATCATTTTTATTTAAGATTTTAATAAATTAATTTTTGACCTTATGATCATGATCATAAACTTAAAGTTGCCATTTTTTTAACCATAACTGAAATTCTAGGGCGAAAAAGTTTTTCAACATTCATATTGAGATTTTTGTGCATTTTTGTTTTTTTTTTTAATTTACTAATACAAACGATTTAGAGTCTTTCAAAATGAAAATTTCAAAAGGGAAAATCTTAAAATTTTTAGAAAATTAATTACCTGACAAGCGAAGGATAGAATCGTCGGCAACACTTGGCTTTAGGTTTGTTGTTATGATTAATTGCTTTTTTTTATTCATACATTTCTAATTGTAAGTATATATTTGTTAAAATTGTGATTTATATTGACCCAATCAAAACATTATTATTTTATAATTATTGTTAATATTAGTCTCAAAGGCAATTAAAATTAAAAAAAAGAGAAAAAGTTGTTTTAAAAAAACTTTAAGTTAAGTTATATTGAATATTTTGAGTAAAAAAACTAAATTATCATCAAAATAAAATAGTCCAGATCGTAATGCATTGCATATTGAATGATCCGAAAGTAAATTTTAACTGAGTCAACTAATCCTTTGTTACCATAATGAAATTAAGTTTCGTTTAACTTTAGGCAAATTTTTATACTTTATTCCAGAGGTCAATATAACATTCTTCGGCTAATTTTTCTTTTTACCTGCATCAAAAATTTTTCTAATTTCAGAAAATTTATTCATTTATATTCTAATTATTTTTTGTTTATGCTTGCTTTCTTAGAAAATTCTTTTGTAAATTTATCATAGCGGTGTCGAGGAGGCTAAATCTTTGTCCAAGACAACTAACAGAATCATTATGGCGTGTGAGTGTTTTGATGCATTCTGAATTTTGAATGTTCCAAATCCAAATCTTATTCTTTTTTTTTCTTTTTATCTTTTTACTGGAGTGAAGTTTTGACTTGAGTTAAATAGTTAGTTGAATTAACGAAAAAATAATTCAAAGCCAATTCAATACTAACTCAATTTTAAATCAATAAAAAATTTTTTTTTTGTTTTCATTACTTTATTGAACGTTTAGGTTGATAATGTGTATGTCCTTAATCAACTTTGATATTAATCTCAATGCATGTTTTATTAATCTGGTCATTGTCTGTTGGGTTATCTTTTACGATCTTGTTTCTGTTGGTTTCGGAACAAACAGTACAATTGGCGTTAATTCTTAAAAACGGAGTCGATCTTTGCTCAACTTTTTTGTAATTCACAGCATTACTTGCATTGAGTTTGGCGCATAATTGTTCATCAGGGTTGATATATTGTTCGATTATTGATATTGATTCCCTTATGTGGAATCTTTCTTTGTTTGTTTGTCTCCCGCTAGAATTTCGCTCAGTTTTTGAAGTGGTTATTAGTGATGGCAATTGATTATTCAGTGATTTTAAGTCAAGAAATTTTAAATTAAGTTATTGAACAAAAGTTAGTGGGGGTGTTTCATATATGGAGAGGAATATGTTCTTATCATCAATTAATAGGTTTATATCTTCTAAGGTTTAATTCATATTCAAGTCATTGAAGGATTAAAGGAAAAGTAATATATTTTAATTATTTTTTATTTCACGCAAATTTAAATAACTCCTTTCTTAAATCAATAATGCTCATTAAAGATGAAAACTAAGTAATGAAAATTTCGGAAAGAATAAGCAAAATAATTTGTACAATAAAATTTCTATTTTTCTTATTAAATAAAAATTTAGTTATTATTAAGTTTGTATTGAATAATTTTTTAGTTAATTCAATATTCGTTTTAACTCAAGTCGAAAATTCACTCCTGTTTATTTTTTTTTATTGTTTTGTATTTCTCTTTTTCTTTATTTTCTTTTATTTCATAATTCCATAAATTTATATTGATGAGGTCAATGTGAATTTAATCAAAATTCCAAATTTTGATTGTCTTGTCCCAACTTCCGCTCCCCATAGTATATTGATCTATTGAAATAAGAAATATCACCCTATTAGTATGACCTGTGAGTGTTTTGTTGCATTCTGAATTTTGAATGTTCCAAATCTTGATTGTATTATAACTTCCGCTGACTATAGTATTTTGATCTATTGAAAGAAGACACAAAACAGAATTTGTATGGCCTGTGAGTGTTTTGATGCATTCTGATTTTTGAATATTCCAAATTTTGATTGTTGCATCCCAACTTCCGCTCGCTAAAGTATTTTGATCTATTGAAAGAAGACACCTAACACAATCAGTATGACCTTTGAGCGTTTTGATGTATTCTGAATTTTGAATGTTCCAAATCTTGATTGTTTTATCTTTACTTCCGCTCGCTAAAGTATTTTGATCTATTGAAAGAAGACACCAAACAGAATCAATATGACCTTTGAGCGTTTTGATGCATTCTGAATTTTGAATGTTCCAAATTTTGACTGTTTCATCCCAACTACCGCTCGCTATTATATTTTGATTTATTGTTAGAAGACACCTTACCCTATCAGTATGGCCAATGAGTGTTTTGATGCAATATGATTTTTGAATTTCCCAAATCTTTATTGTCATATCCTCACTTCCGCTCGCTATAGTATTTTGATCTATTGAAAGAAGACACCAAACAGAATCAGTATGTCCTGTGAGTGTTTTGATGCAATCTGATTTTTGAATATTCCAAATCTTGATTGTCTTATCCTCACTTCCGCTGGCTATAGTATTTTGATCTATGGTAAGAAGACACAAAACAGAATCAGTATGACCTGTGAGCGTTTTGATGCATTGTGTGTTTTCAAATTTTTCCCATTCTAGTTTTCCTATAATATTAGCCAATTCTTTAGAACATTTAGTTTTTTTAAATATGTCTTTTATTTCTGTTTTAAACATTTCATTATATTTTACCTTTTCATTTTCTATTTTTTCAATGTATTCATTTTCTTTTTCAATTTTTTCCATCAAATCATCTATCTCCAACATTTCTTCAGTAAATTTTTTCTTACTTAATCGTCCAAATTCATCTTTTTTGTATTCTTGAAGAAATACTCTTCTTCTTTGTTTAACTTCATCAACTAATTCATTTCTATGGTCGTTTATTTTTTTTTTCATTTCTTTTGCATGCATATCGATTTCAATTTTTAAATCTTTAAATTGATTTTCTATTTTATGATCGACATCGCTATTTGTGATTTCTTCTAACGCCTTTTCAATCTGTGCTCTTTTTATTTTCTCTTGATTTATCGGCATTTTTAAAGTGTCTTCAACATTTACAGAATGTAATTTTATGCATTCCGGACAATTTATATCTCCCGTTTTTTCCATTAAATTTTTATATTGTGTCCATTTTTCGCAATTTAGTCTTATTGTTATTTCTTCCATTTTAAAAATTAAAAAAAAATTGGATCAAATGAAAAATTCTGTTACAATTATTCTGTTAAAGTCTTTTGTTGTATTCGAGTATTTAGTCTTAATTATCTAAATAAAGTTGGGGTTGGGAATTAAATAAAAATAAAGTAGTTATTGGTGATTATTAAATTAAGTTAGCATTAGTTTCCTAAAATAAAATAAAGAATCTATTAGATGAAAATTAAAATTATAATAAAATGAAATTTTTAAATCAAATGAAAAATTTTATTGTGATTATTTTGTTAAAGTTTGCTATTTGCCTTTTAAATAATTAATATATTTACGAAATTCAACGTCATTATAATAAGTTGTACGTAAACCATTAGTAAGATGTTTCCATAGATTAGCTGCTAGATGAAAATAGCAACCGTCAACATTTGCTCCTTAACAACATTTTTTTACAGTTTTAAAATTGCCAATTCAAAGTTGCATAATATATCTTTCGGCTTTGTCTGAATATATCAACCTAAAATACTAATTAATCGGTAATAATTTTCTTTTTTTTTGTCTGGTTTCGGCTGTTTTTACACAATTTATGAACCAGACTTCTTTTTTTTTAAAATTTTTCTCCATTTAGCTTAGTGAGATTTAACAAACTAAATTGAATAGGGTAACTTTGAAAAGGAAAAACTCTTAAAATTTCTAAAAAGAAAAAAATTCTATTTTATTTTTTATGTTAATTTCTATCTAGGTTTTCTGTAATGTTTTGACGTAAATTTTTTCTTTTTTACATATATTTTTTTTCTAAATTTAGAGTCTAAATTTTTAAAAATAAGAAAATTTATTAAATTGCATGGTATACAAATTTGAAATTCCATTTATAAAAAAAGTGAAATTCAAATAAAAAATAATAAGAAAAGCAAATAATTATTATCCGACAGCAACATATGACTTAAGAACAACATCATACATATTTTCAATTGCAACAATAACCAAACCATTTGTTTTTTTGTCGGATTTTTTGATATCCCCAGTTGTTTTGATAAAGATGATAATTTTTTACTTTGCTATGGTTATCGATGATATCTAAAATAGTCTACCCGTTTTTTATAATTTTATCGTTCTTGATTGAAAAATCATCAATTTTGAGATCTTTTTTGAAATGTTGACAAAGATGATTTGTAAATTTTTCTCTTAAATCTAAATTTTGTTGTTGGACTATCTTTTGAATTTTTTCAATCATTTTTATTTATATATTCAATTTTGATTTAAAATTTAAAAATTTGATTTTTAAATTAAGAACTATGTAATTTCAATGAAATTTTCAATCTCGTTACTTTTTTTTTTTTTTTTAAACCTTAAAATAAGATTTATTTTTTGACATATTTTGTATTTTATTTATTTAATTCTCTTTTTTTCTTTTCCTAATAAATGGGTTCACTTGGCTCTACAGAGTATGGCACTAAGCCTTTCAAGTGAATTGAAATATATATGTTTTTCTAATCTTCGTCCAATAAAGTTGCATTTATTCGCAGACATCTTCATTTTCCATTTAAAGTTCACGAAATTCAAAACTTTAGTGCTATCTGAATTTCACATTTTTGACTCAAATTTCGTAATCTACGCCATCGAAAACCCCAAAAAAAAAATTTTACACCCAGGGTTCCAAAAATAGCAAACCCTTTAGAAAAATTGTTGTTCTTTAAGACTCAAAATCTCAAAGATAAAACTTAAATAAACTAAAAAAGTATATATATTCTGAAAGAGCATTAAATTCTCAACAAAAAATTTAAATGAATGGTGTATTTTTAACAGAATTGACATAAACTGGTCAAAAACTTTTTGCATGATTTTTGAAAATAGGAAAAAATTATATCCAGATAAGATTAGAGTAGGTAATGAAAACATATTAGTTGTAAAGGAAATCTGTTTATTAGGATTCATAATTGATCAAAATCTTAATTTTACCAAATTTGTATCTAATTTATCAATTCAAGTTAATAGGAAATTATTTTCTATCAAGAGAATTTTCTATCTTGCTACTTCAGTAAAAATACAGTTTTTTAAGACCTTTATCCTCCCATATTTTGACTATTGCTCTACGCTTTTATGCTATTTTTCAAAAGAAGCAATAAATAAATTAGCTAAAAGTTATTATATCTCTATCATAAAACTTTTAAATCTTAAGCTTGAAGCAAACAGCTTTAATGAAATAAATAACGCATTAGAAAAGTATGGTCTTTATTCATTTCAACATCGAATTTTTGAAAGGATGCTAACTTTTTCTTATAAATGTATATTTTATTTCAATTCTCCGCTAAATCTTAAAGATAAATTAAAGAAAAATGACTCAAGAAATTTGAATTATACTTTAAGGAACAACAATAACCTTATTGAACCAATGGCCAAATCAAAAAGTGGTGAAAAAACATTTGAACATTTTTATTCAAGATTAATAAATTGCTTTGTGATCAAGAGATCAATGTTGAAGTTTTCAACGTTTAAGCTTTCAATT
>QEOQ01000238.1:221788-239985 GCA_010279815.1 Brachionus plicatilis
TTTAAAAATAATTATTTAAATAAATGAAGTGTTAATCAGTCTCATGAGGCATGGGCACTAGCCTGTTGATTAACCTTGAATTAATTAATCTTTATCAATTTGAACGACTTTTTCAAATGCTCGAATTTAAAAAGGAATTTAACTTTCCAATTAAACATGAGTTTGAAATAATTTTTGATAACGCTAGAACATATACAGCTCAAAATATAAATATTGAGTATTTTAGGTATTTTATTTAGAGTTCTGAAGGTCCACTAATAGACCAAGTTTACTCATAAGTTTCCTCTTTAAGATTATCATCATTTAGACACTGTCCGTATGACGAGCAAGAATAAATCAAACATTTCCAAGAATGATGGAGCTTTTAGCCGAAGCTAGAGAAAAGTATTTGGGTTCTGAGCTTTCAAAAAAATTAATTAGACGATTTTGGCGGTGTTTAGTAGGTTACAATAATGGTGCGACATACGGTCAAGTACTTTAAGCATATATTTCAGGAAAATCGAAAAAAACAGTAGTTGAGCACCTAAAAATATCGAATTCTTTAGTTTAATCTAAAAATTCTAATAAAAAATTCAAATTTGACAAATTTGTTAAAAATCACATGATTTAAAGAGATTTTTTAAGAAACATAAAGTAATAAATTGGAATAACTAAAAGAAAAATTAAAGAAAAATAAAGCAATAAATTTTGGCCTGGTACAACTGAACCAAGTCCTTTCTTCATACTTTATCCCATGAGATTCAAGTAGTGTTGTAAATCAAATTGGCGATTTGAACAAATTATTCGATTTATTTCGATTTAAATTTAACATTAAATTTGGATTCAAATTTAAACATAAATAAAATTTGAATTCAAATTTAAACTCAAAAAATATTTAAATTCTAAGATTAATTTAAATAATTCTAAATTCTATTTAATTGTGTTTTAATTAAAATTACTTAAACAATTTGACTAATTTAAATTTTCGGATATAACTAAAACCTACTAAAATTTTATGCTGATATCCCATTCCATAGCATGCTCTTTTTTCAAATGACCAAGCATATTGCTTGAGTAATTTGTATTACTATATTCAACAGTGAAATATCAGCATTTTTATTTACTAAAATTTTCTAACTTTAATTGAATTATTGTGGTAAGAGATCTTTTAATGTATTGCTTTTTGTTTATCGATCGAGAAGTAAAAGGTGCTTGTAAAAAATCTTGAGTTTGACTCATTTTTAAGAATATAAATTTGTTTTTAATAAAACTATTACTAAAACACGGACCACGGAATGTTTTAGTAATAACCAGGTCGGTTATTACTAAAACACGGACCTCCAGTTTTTAAATAAAACACGGACCCATACTTATCTCCCCCATTAAGACTATGCCATTTATCCCCCACCATTTTTCTAATACATAATTTTACCAGCTTTCACGCAAGACAAAAATCTAAGCTCTAGCACATTTGGTTTGCCCTTCATTTAAGCTTGAAATCAAATTGTTTTAATTAATTAAATTTATTTTTTAAATATTTCATTTAAATAATTTATTTTTTAAGACTCAGTTTATTTAACTTTTTTTTTCATTTTTTAAATTTTTTCCATTATATAATTAATGGATTAAAAATTTTTTTCTTTTTTGCATGTCACTAAAATACTTCTTACATTTGATTTCACTTGAGATTTTTTACAAAATTGATTGCAAAAAAGATTGATAATTAAGTTTTATTATTTTGTGTTAATAAACATAGAAATATAGAGGAAGGAAATTAATAAATATTCGGTCGATAAGAAAAATCGCTTATTGTTTTAGCTATTTTATTTAAAAACGATTTATTTTTTTTCAACAAATAAAAATAATTACCGAAAACTCGGTCCCACTCCTCTTGGAACAATGTCAAAATTTGGGTTAATTCTTTATAAACCCAAATAATACCTTCGAAGCCATGCAATAAAATTATTTCATTTTTTTTTAGAATAAACCTTGAAACCTGACTTTAAACTAAGAGTAAGCGCAAAAACTTGCTTTTATTCTTAGAATAATTTCGAATTTTTTCTGGAATAAACTTGTAAAATTGTGGAGTCAAATTAAAAATTAAAAATTAACTTTTATTTTAAATTTTGTATTTATTTAGAGTAAAAGTTAAATGAAAAATCAATTGACACCGAATTCTGATTTTTTGAGAATTATCTGATTGAAATAATTATCGGTCCATATTAACGAACCCTTTTTGATCAAAAATAAAACTTTTGCATTAGCATGATTTAATAATTTCTATTAAATTATTGTTAATTTAAAATTTTAAAATATAGAAAAATTTTTTATTGTTGAGATTTTTATAATATTTTTTGGGCTCGTTAGAATATTATATTAAACTTTACTCTTCTGATTTATTGAAACACTTTAGGTTTGAATAAAAAACATAAAAAAGAGAAAAAATTTAAAAATAGTGTTTTTCTATTTTATTTACATTGATAAATAACGTAATTGTCCGATAAATATGACATGTCACTAACAAATTTAGTGACATGTAATATTTCAGTGAACACTGATTTTTTAAAATTGAAATATTCGCTTTTAGTGACATGCAACAATAAGCAAATATGCATAAATATTGCTATTTTTTATGAAAATATTATGCATATTCGCTTTTTGTTGCATGTCACTAAAAGCGAATATTTCAATTTTAAAAATCAGTGTTCACTCAAATATTACATGTCACTAAAATAGGGTTACTCTGTTTTAGTGACATGTCATATTTATCGGACATTTACGTTACTTTTTTAATTTTTAAAATTATAGAAAATAAGATTTGAATAAAGATTTTTTGATTTAAAATCAAAATGAAGGACGAACCAAATGTGCTAGAGCTTAGATTTTGGTCTTGCGTGAAAGCTGGTAAAATTTTGTACTAGAAAAATGGTGGGGGATAAATGTCATTGTTTTAATGGGGGAGATAAGTATGGGTCCGTAGATTTGAATAAAGATTTTTTGATTTAAAATCAAAATGAAGGACGAACCAAATGTGCTAGAGCTTAGATTTTTGTCTTGCGTGAAAGCTGGTAAAATTATGTATTAGAAAAATGGTGGGGGATAAATGGCATAGTCTTAATGGGGAAGATAAGTATGGGTCCGTGTTTTATTTAAAAACTGGAGGTCCGTGTTTTAGTAATAACCGACCTAAGACCTTGAACAAAAAAAAATAATTATTGAAAAAAGAAAAAAAATTGAAAAAACTTTATTTTTAGAATTTATTTGTTAATTACGTTTTAGAATTAATACACTTACTATAAAAACCGCCAAAATAAATTTAAATTTTCGTTTTGATTTTCAAATAAAAGCTTAATAACTGACTTTTTTAAATTGTAAATTGAATTGAATTATGATTAAAATTTGAATTTAAATTTAATTATTATTCTGGGTTTAAATTTAAACTCAATTAAAAAATTAGTTTAAATTCAAACTCAAATTTAAAAATTAATTTAAATATTTAAAAGTAAATTCAAATGCTATTTATTTACAACACTAGATTCAAGTAGAGAAGGTTACTTCTCGATTGCTTTTTACCATTCATCTTCATTCAAATATAAAATGGACAAGAAGAGTAAGCAACCAGAAAATCGGATACCATTAAAAATCACATGATTTGAAGAGATTTTTTAAGAAAAATAAAGCAATAAAGTAAAAAAGTAAAACTATAGATTTGTTCAGAATTTTGTCTAGATTTAAAAAAAAAAAAAAAAAAGTCGGGTAATAATTGATCCCTCGGAGGAGATTCCTCGGTTTTTCTAAATTACATAAAATATTCAGATAGCACTAAAGTTTTGAATTTGGTGAACTTTGCAAAGCCAGTTCTTTGCTTTTTTCTTTATATATTTTTTTTTCTTTTTGGTCAATCAGTAGCAATATATTAAATTGTAGATTTTTAATCCTTCAAGGCAACGACTTTACTTTAAAAAAACTTTGAACAATTAAAAGTAGATTAAGTAATTGTGGCAGAAAAGCTTGGCGTGAGAATTAAAATTTTAATTAAAAATACTTGTGTTGTAACTAGGCTTCGTCATCCAAAGCCAACTGAATTGTCCGTATTTACACTTTACAAAAATACCAATCTCAAGGTAAACAATTGCTAAACCTAATCCCAAGTCATACACAAAATAAACTGCTTTAAATTCGCTCTAATTAAATACAAACACAACCGAAAAAAAATAATTTTTCATTTGACAAATATAACAAAATGCTCTCAATTGGAAAATTTTGCTCAACCATTTTTGTCCTGGTCATCATGTTGACCAGTCTGGCCGCCATCGGAATCTACTCAAGCTACACAGTCAAACCAGGGCCTAAATTCATACGCAACCAATTCATCGGTCTTTACCTGTCCATTCAGCTTCTATTCTACTGCCTACAAACTTTGTATCTAAGCTACAAAAATCCACAGCGTTTCCTAAAGCCATTGGTTTTTGCCGATCTCGCCTATTTCACTTTGGCCATAGTTTTCTCCAGTCTGTCCGCTCTTTTTCATGTCTTGACCAACCGAGTCGACTCATGTGTCTTCTCCAGTCTCATTGTGCTCATTAATCTGCTCAATTTTTTGCTAATCATTAACAGACGCTTCGAAACCAAGACCCACAAAAAATACATGGACTACATTGACTTTATAAAAACAAGTTCTTTTATTACTCTACAAGATGGTCTTTTAAAAAAAATTTTTCGCTTTTTAAATTTTCTATTAAAAATATTTTTTCTGCTAAGTTTAATTTTGATTTCAAATGGATCACTGATGAACAGCATGGCAAGAATAAAGTTCGGCGCCAAGGGCACATTTGTGAATGTTCCATTGTCGGACAAGTCCAATCGCTTAATTAAAATTCACCTTGTTTGTGACGGACCCAAAAGTGCCAATAGATCAAGCTTTCTTATCGAAGGCGACTGCAGGTCAAGTCACGTGGATTTTTTGGGCATTCAGAGAGAGCTGGTTAAAATGAACAGACGGGTGTGTGTTTGGGACAAGGCTGGCTTGGGCTACTCGGATTTTTTCTACTCAGACATGCACAATCATGGCTTGTATTATTCCAATTTTTTAAGGAGTATTAACGAGTCCAGAGTGGTGCTGGTGGGAATGGGAGATGGCGCTGATTTGGTGCTCGCGAACGCTGGCAAACTTGACAATTTAGAGAGGCTGGTTTTGTTTGATGCGTTGCCCACTCGGCTCAGATGGCACGCTGAATCACAAGTACGCAATTGGAGCCAGAACAAACTGCAGGAACAAATTGGAAATTTTGTGGAGAAAAAAATTTGGCTGATTAAGCTTGTGAACGCGTTTGCAGTGCCGTTGGGGCTAGTACCAAGTGTGGTGCAGAGAAAAAATTTTGATTTCAGCATGGAAAACAATCTGCTTTGGCTTAATGAAAAGGTTTGGCTAAGCGAGAAAATGTATCTGGAGCAGCTGGAAGGTTCGGGTGACAAGTTATTTGATTTGGGTGGCTTTGACGTGAGGGTCAGTCACGTGATTACGAAAAAATCAAATGATCAAATTTATGATCAATTGTGTGCTCCTAAGAACCAAAAGGCCAACTCAAGGTACTGTTTGTATGAGAAAAAAATGAATGGGTATTTGGTGTCGGAAAGAAGTAAAATGGTTAACAATGGAAGTGTTTATGAGTGCAATGAAAATGAGTGTGGTGCTGAGTATTTTATCAGAAATGCTCAATTTACTGCCAAAGTTTTAGATGGCATAAGCTCTTAAATATTGTTCTTTTTTTTTTTTTTTTTTTTAGAATCTTTAAACTAGTTATGTAAATTCTGATTCATTTTGTTGTTTTGTATCATGATGGTATTTTAGTTTTTTTCATTCATAGCATAGTTCTAATGCTAAAATTGTTCTCTGTTTTTTTTTTAATTTTTTAAAATTTTTAATCAATAAATTATTTTTAAGAATTGTTTTTTTTTCAAATATCATTTTAAAAAAACTTTCTATTTTTTTTGAATTAAAAAATCAAAAATAAAAGGTTTTAATCTTGATTATTTGCGTGACGAGCATTTTAAGCATAGACACACGTGAATAAAAAACAAATACTCACGGAGGACGATTGGGGTAAATTTTGATGTAAAAAACAAAATAAATATAAAGTGGATTGTCTGATTTTGTCAATAATAAAATAACTTTACATATATATTAAATATTTTTAAGCTTATTATTGATTTATTTGAATGAATTGAAAAATTACAGTATATTAAATTTTTATTTATTTAAATGCAAATTTTGTAAAATTATAAAAATGCAAAAAAAAAAAAGTATTTAAACAATATAATTTTATCTACTATTCAAGAAACTAATTTCGAAAAAAACTTGTTTTTTTTTTATTTTGTTTTTTTTTTAATTTTAATAAAATAGTTTAAATTCAATTCCATTTCTTTATTTTCTTGAACCATACCTTTTTTTAATAAGCAGCCTTAAAGATTTCGCTTTGGTAAACCAATAACGATTATTAAAAGCAGTTTTTTTTTACATTTATATCATTTTTAACTAGTTTTACATTAATCTGAATTTTATATTTTTACCTAAATGTATAAAATAAAACTAACTTAAATGTAAACTAGATGACCCCCTTTTAAAAGTTTATATCATTCTAAGATTGAAATATAGTATTTCAAAATTATTAAGTTGATTATGAAAACTTTAATTACAAAAAATTATTTTTTTAATTATTTTTTTGAAAATAATGAAAAATTGAAAAATGAAATTTGAGGATATAAAATTCTATTACCTTTAAAAATTTTTAAGAATAATTCAGCTTTTTTAGTTCTTAAGATCTGAAAAAAAAATTTAGAATCATTTTTTAATTGATACAGTATGATGGAAAACAATTTAAATGAGAAATCGAGAAGCAAGTCCATTTTCTCAAATATTCCAAGATGAAAATGAACGATTTTTTGCATTTTTTTTTAAATTCAATATTTCCTTTTTTTTTCTTTATTTCCTTTTTTTTAGAAAGAAATGTTTATTGTTTGTTTTTTTCAATGTTTATTTGAATTTTGTAACCTTGTCAGAATTTTACTTTATTTTAATCCGATTAAAATTCATAATATTAAAAACTAAACTGGGTCTCGGCCGAACACTTGCACAGAGTTTCAGTTTCAGGCTTGTTGTCAGTTAGGTTTTGTGAAATTCAGTACAAAATGATTAAAAGAACATAAAAAAAGGTAAAAAAAATTGAATAACTTTTTTTCTAAATGTTTAAACTTAATTCTGTAAATGCAACTTCAATCAAGGTCATATCAAGGTCTGCTAAATTTGCAGAGTTTAGCAAAAATTAAATTTCTATCTAATCGAGCGTAGGGCATTTTGCAGAAATTTTGCACATCATTAGCAGCCTTTTACAGTTGATGCAACTTTGAAAGTTGCACCATTCTGCATTCACAGAATTAATTTTAAACTTTTTGAAAAAAAGTTATTTAATTTTTTTAAACTTTGTTCTGTTGTTTTGTTCTGAACTTCACAAAACCTGTCAGTTGGAAAAATATTATTTAAAATGAAAATTAAATTTAGGATAAAATTTTCTGATTATTTTTTTTTTAAATAATTTAAAAAAGAAATTTTAGAATAGGCTCTACAAAAACTCTGCATTTAAATTACGCACTTGAATTAAATACTTTTTAATGACATGCGTTTTCCTGCAAAATTGCAGAGTTTTTACAGAGCCTATTCTAATATTCAGCATTTTTTTTGCATTATTTTGTATTTTGCAGAGAGATTTAATCAAATACCAAATTTCATAAGTTATAAAAAAATTACTTTTTGATCTGATTTTTTTGATCCTGAACTTCTAGATGCCAATGCACTGACATTATTGAGTGAATATTTGTATTGAGGTATGAGAAAAATTTGTATGTTTAATTACCTTAAGTTAGATATTAATTAAAAATTTGTATGTTTTGGTACATTAAGTTCATTTTAAAGTTGATTAATTAGTTAATTTTCTTAATTGTAAAAAAAATAATTAGAAATAATAATAAGATAAAATTTTTTAATTCTAAATATTTTTGAATTATTTAAAATTTTTTTGTCTATTTTCATAAAGAAAAACGCTTTCTTAACCAATTAGTAAATTTTAATACTTTTTTCTTTAAAAAAATAAAACCTGTTTTTACATAATATGAATGAAAATAAAGAAATTCTTTTAAATAAAATATTTTACTTTAACCTTCATACAGCTTCATTCATGAGTAAAAAAATCTCATTGTTTACCAAGACTGGGTCAAAAATACCCCAATGTAATTTTGTGACCAATGACATATACTAAACTTTCCAATGATAATAAAAAAATAAATTTTAATAAAAGCAAAAAAATTTCAGGGTTTTTTTTTTTTTGACCCATCTTAGCATTTTTAAGTTGGTCGGATCAAAAATGACCCAATCATGGCTGTATGAAGGTAAAGGTTCTTATTTTCTTAAAACATATCGGCTTAGTTTTATTAAAAATTTAAAAGTTGAGTCATTTGAGTTCTCACACGATCAAAAAGTTATGCAATTAGTCCAAGTGATCTCGAGTATGATAATGCTCGAAATGACATTAAGATGTTAGCAATATTCAAGCAAATACCCGAGAGAAAAAAAGGCTCATAGAGTTAGGTTCAAAAACTGTCCAAATAGTCTAAGAAGTCTAAATTTGAGTTATTTTCTATTTCGAAATTAACTAAACAGAATAGATAGAAAAGCTAAATTTTATCCTTTTATTTTTTTCCCAATTCATTATCTGACTCCTCTACAACATCAATTTTGTTTAAATCATTGTCTAAGACAAAACCAAATTTCACTTTTGCTAAATTTTGAATACATTTTAGTTTTTTGTCAAGAGACAGTTGCTTTTGTTTAATCCGCAATTTGAGGTTTTTGAGTCTTGTTGCTCTGTGTTATACTTGGCTTTTATCAGGGCTAGATTCTTGAAATCATTTTTTTTTTTTTTTTTTTTTCTTTTTTTGGATTCATTTTTGCTTTAGTAAAATTTTAAAATATTTGGTTAATTCTAATGTAATTGAATAATTGACTGAATTATTAACTTTACAAAAACTTCAGAAAATTTTATTGTAAAAAGTGTGATTTTTTTTTTAAAAAGTAACACAGTTAATAAGCGTGGGAAAATTTATTTCTCTGATTCTATTAATTTTTTAGCTAACTTTTTCACACTTTTGATTTTTAAATAGTAAGGATATTTAAAAATTTACATTTAGTTTGGTAACCGTAAGTTGTTATATATATGTAAAAAAATTGTTACCTCTTTGTGTGTGTGCTGAATAGTAATTAAAAAAATTCTCGACGTAAATCTTCGTCTAATACACGTAGAAAAAAATTTTTATCTATTTTCTTGATAAAAATTTTTGACAGACAATAATTAAAGATATTCAGATAAAACTTAACATTAAATTAATAAAAAATTTGAGTATTTTCGCAAAATGACATTCTAATAGGGATCAATACACACTTAACTCAAATAAAAGCATAAAAACAATCCTCTATTTGTGGTCACTTCTATTTTAATTTTTAAATTTATTCCTAAATTAAAGTTAAAAAATAACACCTCGTTAATCGCAATTATACAATATGTTACAAAAGTTTTGAATTAATTAGGTTATTCATTAAAAATTGTTTATGTATTGAATTTAACAAATATTAGAGAGCAAAAGAAAAAAATAAAAGCACTAATTTGTAGAATTTTTTTTCTCTAAAATTTAATATATCTTACTATAATTATCTATAATTATCTTTTATAAATTTATAATCAAAAAAATTCCTTTAAAAATTAAAAAATAAAAGTCAGTGCAAAAGTTTAGAAATTCGGGTTATCAAAAAGTTTTAAAAATCATTACTTTCTTTTTTCACAACTTTTTAATTAATTCTTAAATATCTTCTAATTTTGAGTAAATTTTGCTCTTAAACTGCTTATTTTAAAAACTCTCCAACTCTTCATTTGGTCTCTAAGTAGCATTACCAGTTTTACAACAGCCAGGTGCAGAAAAAACTATGAAAAAACTAAGGATTAAATCTATCTATCGGCAAAAATCGAATACCAATAATGCCATACCCAACTTTTCTCGGTCAAAAACTCGACCCGAATCTCAAGTTTACCAACCATTTAACGATTTATCGGCTAGAATGCTTTCAAAAATCAATATAATTAAAAAGTAAAAACAGTTAAATATTAAAAACAAGATCAACTTATGTAAAACAGTGTTTACGAGTCTAATTAGATCCAATTTCGACTAAATGTTCATTGCCCTATCCACTTCAACACAAAGAATCTTAAACCACCTTCAAAAACTACAAAATCGATTCTTAAAAACAATAAAATACTTTCATTTGAGAACAAGAATCTCGACGATCCACCAAAAGTTTAATATAGACAATAACACAACCAGAACTGATCACATATTTGATAAATTCCTTGCCAAACGCCAATCTCATGTTCAAATCATCAGCGACCCAAACGACTCTCGTAACATCACAAATTCAACTGACAAGTACTGGTCTTCTTTGACAAATTCAGGCACGCAGCCTGGTGCTTAAACGATCAAAATGATATCTTTAATTTCTCATATAAATTGAAAAAATCACTGAAATTTTTTTTTTTTTTGTATTCTTTTTCATTCTTTCGAATTCAAGTTAATTCTATTTTTTTTGAATAACTTTATTTTTGTTTAAATCTATTATGCTTGTATTCAATACAAATGTGTTATGTGACTTAACAAACAAATTTTAAGTTTAAAAAAAAACGTTAATATAAATTTGTCGAACATTAATTAGATTCTGATTTTCAAAAATTTTGCTCATTTATTTTATCAAAATCTATTTATGACGGGGGCTGAAAAAGAGGTTAGCGACCATTCCAAACTGCCCGGGGTCTTCTTCAAACTATTATTTTAATAAAAAATAAAAATACTCGCCACCGATTTGAATTCTTAGACTCAAGGGGTTAGGATAAATAAGTTTACTATAATGAGATATCTCTGCAGTCAGAAAACCGCTTCTTTACATTAAAGATGGGCAAAAGATATAAGTGGTGTAAACAGAGACTAATTGGACAGTTAATAAATGGTCTAGAGTTATTTTCAGTATCTTTTTTATCTATCTTTTATGTTAAGAAGCGGTTTTCTAACTGCTATATATGACTCTAAACCTTTTTTTTCACGTCACTTCATGTTGACTTGTAATGTACTCTCCAATCATACTCCAGTCATATTTTTTTTTCCGTTCGTTTCTCCTAGGGCTTTGTTATAATTATTGAGTAATAGAAAATAGTTAAGTATTCGTTTATATCCATCATTAAACAAGTTTTTTCTGTATTGTTGTGGGACACAAACTAGACTCCCGGTTGCATCGAGATGCAGAATTAGATTGTTAATTGGAGTTTTGTTTATTGCTTCGAATTATTTTTCGGTAAAAACTGAAATTGGTAATGAAGGATACGTCGATACGCGCTGAATGTAGTATCAATTTTATTGTCACGAAATTGTGATCTATAGGCTTCTGCGACTGATAATAAATTTGTTAAAAAATCGAACGAGTATTTTGTTTGAGTGCCTCTATTTTCTACACTTGTAGTTGCTGTTGAAGTTTGTAGCTCGCTTGAATTTTGTTCTTCTATACTGATATCCGAATCATTAGTTAAAACAAATTTTGCACTAACGTTTATACTTTTTAGTTGATTGTGCTCCGAGTGATATTTACGTAAAGCTAATTCACTTGGAGGGTTAAACCATTTAGCTTTTTTATTTGAAAAATATTTTTTAGACGATCCATGAAACTTGTTGGTGATTTCTTCGGAAGTTTTTGCTCTATTATCGCGCTTGAGTTTAATTGTATTGTTGTGTGTGTGAGGACCTGTCACTGTGATAGAAACATCAGAGTAGTCACGGTTAGCCTGTGCATTCATAAATGGATCTTCGTCGATTGTAATTGTATATTTGCTCGTATCACTACAAATCTTGCAATTGGCATTAACTCTCATAAATGGTGTTATTGATCTCTCGGTTGTCGTGTAAATAACAGCATTTTTTTGCTTTAATTTGACTCGAGTTTTTTCTTTTATAATTATTGCGAAGAACGAAGCAGCCGTGACGAGCTATATAGTCTCACAATGAGAGTGTATTGTAAATTTAGAATGCGCGATTTGAAAATTTTTTCTGGATGAGAATTTTTTTAATAAAACCTTATCATACACAATTCTTAATTTGAAAAAAAAATTGAAAATTTACCAATTAAAATTTGCAAATAAAACTTTACTTTTTACTAATTTTTAACTCTTATTTATAAACAAAATTATGCAAGATTTTTTCAATTTTTTTAGAAATTTTTATTTTAATTATAAAAAATAAATTTTTTTATAAAAAAAATTATACTAGATTTTTTCAATTATTAAATGGGTGTTTAAAAAATCTCGTTGCTTTTTTTCAAATGAAAAAAAAGTATGTTGCGGTAGACCGATCTCCATAAAATTTTACACAGGGGTACTTAGTGCTTTCTAGTATAAAAATACATGGTCAGCTTTCCAGTTCAAGCGTGCCATAACTTAATATTTTATATCATCTTAAAGCTTATTCTTTTATCTTTCAATTGAGCATATATAAATTGGACCATAATCTTTATTCTTTAATTTTTTTTAGTTCAGATCATGAAAATTTTGGACAAAAATAGGTTAGGAAAAAAAATTTTTGTTTTCATTTGAATCGAATCGCCTTTTATTCTTCTATCTTCAAGATTCAACGAGCCTAATTCATTTAATCTCTCTTCATAAGTTTTTTGATTAATCTAACTAGTTTAGTGAAACCGGTTTGAAAAAAATTTTCTTAAAATTAAGCATTTAAAAAGTAAAGCTGATTTAAGTTCTTTGAAAATGACACCGCCACTTCGTTTGCCAACACTAGTAAACAGGTTCATATGAAATTATATGAAATTTGGAAAATAATCAATAATAAGGCAAATTTAAATTTTATTTAAAAATTTTTTATTTTAAAAAATATTTCAATAACTCAACATATTCGATTAGTAGACTTGAACACATTGTCATAATTTTTACACATAATTTTAAAATAAATAATAATAAATGTAGTCATAATTTAAATAAAAAAATTTTTAGGTTTAAATTTTTGAAGATTATCTTGGTATTTTTAAAAATGAAAGCATAACGCAAAAAAATATATTTATCAAATTTTACTTTTCATTTTTATTTTACTCTATGATTATTCAGAATAAAATTTGTGTTTGAAACTTTTTTTTTCAATTAAAAAAAAATAATTATAATATAATAAAGGTTATAATAAAATAGTAAAATAGGTGATTTATCAAAATAAATTGTTTAAAAGCTAGTGATGAATTCGAATTAGCTTTTTTGACACAAACTGAAACTTGAATAAATAAAAAATTTGAAAAGACTTTTGAAAAAGTAGATCATTCGAATAAAATCTTGAATATAAGATAAATTTGAATTATATTTTATTTATTTTTAATTTTGAAATTAAATTCAAAAACTGTCTTTTTTTAAATTAAAATTCGAACTTAATTTTAATTTAAAAAACAACTTGAATTTTAGATAAATTCAACTAATAATTTAAAAGTATTAGAATTTGAATAGAATATTTGAAAAATTAAGTATTTGAAAATTTAGTTTTTTGTACTCTGTAGCTTTGGATAAATCAGAACAGCTATTTTTTGGTACCTGGTAAGATGGATGGGACTATTGTAATCCAGAAAATGTTGGTAGAGTTGTGTTACCTGGTGAAAATCTGGAATACTTTTAGTATCCAAATCGATTTGAAAATTCAATTTATTCAATGAATTATTTTTTAACTAAATTTTTTTTGATCAATTATTTTTTTGATTTATTTTTAAAAAATTTAACTAAAATTTAAATTTAACTAAATTTAACTGCAAAGGGCAAAATTTAACTAAATTTTTTTTGATCAATTATTTTTTTGATTTATTTTTATTTTCAAATATTAAATCGAGAATTTATTATATTCAGTTTTTGATCAAAAAATTTTATATTTTCAAATTTTAAATTCGAATATATTAGAGATTCGATTTTTAATTAAAATAAATTAATTTTCAAGTATATTATTCAAAAATATTTATATATTCAAAAATTAAATTCAAACCTAATTTTCATTCGAAATGCTACTTATTCGAATATCGGTTCGAATATGCATATCCGATTTCATCACTATTAATTCCTAAATTTTGATGAACACAATGCTACTTTTATAGCGATAACCTTTTCCTGGTTGAATGTTTCATCCACAGCGCTCAGCATTTTCAAATTTTAAAATGATGCCCAAAATTTGGGAGCGATGTATCAATTTCAGGTGTCTCCCCTTCACTTTGATTAATAAAATAATATTTTTGGTAAATAATTTATTCAAAAACTGGGCAAAATTTTCAAAAGAAAACTAAAATTTTATGAGAAAAATAAAATCATAACAAAATATCAACATCATGGGTTATTTTATTCCGCTAGAATCAGATCTACAATTTTTTATTTCTGCCGATCATGTATCTACAATTTGGGCAATAATGCTCCGCATCTTTGCATGCTAAAAATTTTTAATTTAAAAATAATTTATTTTGTTATTTTAGATAAAAAAGCCTACAATCAACACAAAAGGGAACCAGACAGCACCCCAACCAGAGCCCGATAAAGCATAGACCTCCGGCTATGAGCCATGTCAAAACTCCGGATTGGTATTTGACTCTGGTAAGCACGCTTGCGCGACAATTCGGGCACATAATTTGAGCTGGGTTGTCGCCAAGTCTTATAGGAAGACCTACATAGACAATGCTAGGTTGGGGTTGTTGGTAAATTAAGGTCTCAGTTGCAAGCACGGTATCTGGCACTGATGGCTGTGGTAAACTGCCTTGAAACTTTTGCTCACTTTGACTCTGAGTACCAGTGTAGCCTGCATCTACATATGATGGAGGCAAATCATTTTCTTTGTCGTAGTCTGCTACAGAATAAAAATTTTTAGAAAAAAATTTTTTTTTTTTCAAACTAGGCTTACACATTTTTTTATTTTAAAAAAAAAATTGCTTATGAGAAATTTTATTAAATATGTTGAAATTTATATATTTGATTGCAAATTATAATTTTGACTCGATTGCAAATTTTTGCTAACACAAATACCTGAATAATTTATCTTCTAGACAAAGATAAGTTTTGTCTGATTTATTTTTTTTTAAAGTCTTAATTTAAATTTTGATTGTTGTAGCATAGAACTATGTAATTAACTCTAAAAGAAAAAAGGTTGGATTTGGGACTCTTAGAGTCGTTAACACGAGGTTACGGTAATAGAGAAAAAATGAATTTTTACTAAAGCAATTACTTGACATGTCATGTCAAATTTATTTTCATATTTAAAATTTTAAAATGTCCCATTTAATTGAACTTTAATAGGTTTAAATATTTTAATTGATTTTAACTAAAAATTATTTTTAAAGACAAAAAACTTTACTGTTTTAAAATTTATAATTTATTTAAAAATAAAATTATTTCAGTTTAAATGAATTGATATAAAAATTATAAATCTGAATTTGTGAATTAACTTAACCTGAATTATTTAAATTATTGATTGTTTTTGTAAAATAAATTCGAGATCACTCATTTTGACGTTAATTTGATAATGAATCATTATTAGACATTACATGTCAAGTAATGCTTGGTATTTAATTCTTAAAAATTATCAAAATCATTAAATTAATTAAGTTTTAAAATTTTTAATGATCGCTCTAAAAATTTGATCTGAAACTTTCAAACTGAATTTGCCGTTTCTACTTGTAATCAGAATAATTTATTTAAAATAAAATCTAAAACAAGTTAAGTTATAATGTTATTTTTTTAATTTGCGGTAGCTATTTCGACTTTTAGTCTTCTTCAGGCAATAGAGAAAAAAAATATTAAATTTTTGATGCTTAAATACAGTACATCCTAAAACTAACTTCATCGCTTTCTTTTCCTTTCCTCTTCCTTTCCAAAAATTTTATTTTAAATTAGTTTCAATTTTAAAAGAAAATTTAATTTTTATTTAAAAAAATCCAATTTTTTTTAAATTTTAAAGGAAATTGGAACTTTTATTTAAAAAAATTAAATTTTTTTAATTTATAGAAAATTTGCTTAATTCATTATATTCTTTATTTTTATTTTTTCAAGAGAGGAAGAGGAAAGGAAGAGGAAAGGAAAAGAAAGCGATGAAGTTAGTTTTAGGATGTACTGTAGTAAAAAAATAACACGTTTTAAGATTTCGAAATAAAAGGAAAAAAAAGTAAAAAAAAAGAAATTTTTATGATGAAATTTAAATTACTATTTGTAATTTAAAAATGTTAAAGTGCTAATTGAGGGAATGACTTCATTAAGAATCTCAATTCCTAATTTAATGAACATGTGTATTAAAAACGTTTCATTTTTTAGTCTTTCTTCCAAATCCACATTGACTTTATAAATAAAAAAACGTAAATCTACTGTAAAATCGTGTTCATTCAAGTTAAAATGAATTGAAAAATTTGATTTGTGATTTATGTATGGAGTATATTTTTGTATACAGTTTAAATGTTCTTTAAATCTTCTTTTAAAACAATTTGTTTGTCCAATATAGTAGACTTTGCATTTAATACATAAAATAATGTAGACACAATCAATTGAGTTACAACTTGACTTAGACTCAATGGGTGTAAAAATTGTTCTTTTAGATAAAATCTACAAACTAAGCAGTTCAGGTCTTGACATTTTTTTAAAGAAAAATGTTCCACTTTAGGAAAAGGAAAATTATAGATTAAAATTGATCCTAGATTTAATTGAATTTTATTAAGAACTAATAATTGAGCATTTTTTAATACAGAATGATCCTTAAAAGAGTGATTCCAAAAATTTTTAATTAAACTTTTTAAATTTATTATATTTCTATCATATTCAATGCAAAGATAAATACTGTTTTGATCTACAAATTTTTTCTTTTTCTTATAGGGAATTAAGTCTTTCCAAGGGATATTACTAACCATTCGTGATTGAAAACAAAAATTTTAAAGGAATATCTTCTTTTAATTAACTCAAATGTATAGAGTCTAGCAAATGATAATTAATCTATTAAAGATGAACAAATTCGTCTTACTCTTATAAAAATAGATTTTGGAATATTATCAAATATAAATTCAGGATGATTTTCGTTTCTATTTGTATTTCGATTGACTTTGAATATAATTTTGAGTGATTTGTTTTGAATAATTTGAAGTTTTTTTTGATTGTTTTTCGAGTTATGTGATACAGTACCATACCAAATTGAATCAGACTTGTTTATAAGTCAATGTTTTAAAACTAAGTCACAAAAATTTAAGTCAAAGTTAGAACTTGACTTAAATTTTTTTTTTAAGTTAATGATTAAAAGAAAAAAATCAAAGTCAATGATTTAAATTTTTTTTTTCTAAGTCAAAGTTATGACTTGCACAATAATTTTTATCAATACCTGCTTCATCAGGACCAGTTGAAAAATTTATTTTCTAAATCTGGTTACATTAACAAACCAAATAGGTCAAGATTAACAGCCAGGAATTTGGAACCAACTACTTTATTGGAATCAAATATGGATTTATTAAGTCATATTCTTGAATAAAAAAAAAAAATTTTGACTTGACCTAAGACTTGTGACTTAAAAAGCAGTCTGTATTGAATCATTGATTGAATTGTAAGTTTTTAAATGGTAATTAATGTTTTTTACTAGAATTGTTTAAAAGTAGTGATGGGAGTTTTCTTGGTTTTTTTGGTTTCCCAAAATTAGCATGCTAAAATTTTGGTAAACCAAAATTAGGAAACCAACTTTTGGTAAAACCAAATTTGGCAAACCAGAAATTTGGTAAAACCAAATTTAGCAAACCAATGATTAAGCAGACCTGGTTGGTATTAGTTTCAAAAAAAAAAAGACAAAAATAACTTCAAATAATTTATTTTATTCTTAATTTTATTTTTCTTCATTCTAAGAGTACAAAAAAATTAACAAAAAAAAGAGAAAATTACAAATTCCGATTTTAGTATATAAACATTATTTTTTCAAAATTTGTAATAGAAAGTCTATTTCTTCGGTCCCATAATTGATATCCGGCATGTGAGAAAAACCTCTCGCTTGAAACACTAGTAGCCGGTGTAGCTAAAATTGCGCAAGCTAAGCTTGAAAGA
>QEOQ01000238.1:247437-257923 GCA_010279815.1 Brachionus plicatilis
AGTTAATTTTATTTTGAGATTTCTTTATTTAAATTAAATTCTATAATAAAGTTTTTAATATTTATAATAAAAATTATGTAATTTTTTCAAAGTTATTTTCATTAACTTCTTTTAATATATTAAGATGGTTTTTGCCATCTTTACAAATACATTTAAATATTAAAATCGATTATCAATTGACTGAGAAAATGTTTTTTCAATTTTTTTTTTATTTTCTAAATCTGCATTGCATGTAAAGCATAATACATTAAAATTATTTAAATTAAATCAAAGATTTAGTTTAATATCTAGAGACAAACTTTTTGAATTGATCATCAACTTCAAGATGCCTGTAAATATCATATTTGATTAAAAAGTAGAAACCATTTGATAAATCAGCGTCAAAAAAAATTGGGTCTCAACTGATCCCTTGGACTATATACGATTCAAGTGAAAAAAGCGCTGTTTTTGACTGTTTTCAATAATAAAAATTGACACACCCTTTTTTTTAATTAAAAATATACACCCAAGTATAGAAAATTTTATGATCTTTCTGAATATATATAATTTTTAAAAAATATTTTAATTTTATCATTGAATGCCTGGGTCTGAAAGAACTACAACTTTTTAAAGGGTTAGTTATTTTAGGACTCAAAATTAATGGGTACAAAATTTTTTTTTTAGTCCCATTTTTTATATAATAGTATTTTGTATTTTATTTTTTAAAAATATTTAGTTGTATAACTATAGTCATGAGATTTAAGTTTCAAAATTTTTTTGATAAAGTAAAATATAAATATATTTTTTTAACATTTTTATAATATGTAAATTGTTTCGTCACTAAAAATTATCACTTTAAATGCTTTTTCCAATGTCGTGTCAAAACCCTAATAATTTAAAATGTAAACAAATGCTTCACTATTGCTCTAAAATGGATCGTAAAGTGGCCAAAACTCTACCAAATACCTCTAAAAGAAAGATGTCACCAAAAAAAAAGGAAAAAGAATTAGATTTATTATGCCTGTTTAGTCTTTTTTTTTCTTCATATTTTTGGTTTCTATTTTTAAAAAATATTTATCCTTTTCTGGCAAAAAATATCTAACAGATGAATAGAAATTATTCATTCTATTTTATGGGAAATTAAAAATTTTGTCTAATTATTAACTTTATTATAAATAACATAAGTAATAAAGAATCAATAAAAATCAGTAAAATTTTTTATTGAGCAATGTTGGTGATTTTTTTCAGAATTATTAGCGAAAAAATAATAAAACGCTTTTTTATATACTAGCTATTTTTCTAAATAAAAAAATAAATATTTGAGGAAAGATATACCACGGACTTAACAAATAGACAAAAATCTTCCTTTTTTAGTCTGTTAATATCAGAAAGCCAGGAAAAAATTTATGGCATTGTGAATTTTGGAAAAAAAAAATAAAAAAAACAAAACTAAAAACTAATTTTTTACTTAAGTATAAAACTTTTTCTGAAAAATGAATCGGCTGACAAAAATTCTGTATCATTCAAATTTAGTCTCAAAAATTTGATTAAAATGATTTTTAAAAACATACAGTGCTTTTTAGAATTGCAGGATTTTTGCAGAGACTAAATTTGGGGGAAATATTTATTTAAAAAAATTAAGTTCATTTGAGTGTAGAAATAACTACAATTTTTTCTTTTTGCCAACAGTCAATTTACAATTTGGACAAAAGTGCTCGACATCCTTGCATGCTTTTAAATAAAAAGTTTGATTAAAAATCAAGCTTATTTCTTAAGTATACAAACTAACCATCAACAAAAAAAGGAATGAGACAAAATCCAAAAAAACAAAGTGCTCCGGCTAGCAGCCAAGTAAATAGACCAGATTGGGGAATGACATAAGTAACCACGTTTGCACGACAATTCGGGCACGTCACTTGAATTGGGCTATCACCCAAATTGAAAGGAAGACCCGTATTCATTTGTGGCTGATAATGTAAGCTGGGATTTGAAAAACCGGTAGCTGGAGCTGATGGCTGAGGAATTTGTGCTTGAAATTCATGCTGATTTTGACTTGGATAATTGGTTTGTGGTGGAGGAATTTGATTATTTGATTGATAATCTTTTACAAAAATAAATTATTAGCAAAAAATATATTTTAAACTTACACATTTTTTAATTAATCTAAGTGATTATTTAAAAAAAAATGAATAGAAATTAAAGTTTGTCTTAGCTACCAACTCTGAGCCAGTTAGCAAAAAACCATGGTTCAATTTAATTAAAGTAATTTTTGATTATCAAAGTTGTTGATTACTCGAGCACTGCTTTAAATCGCTAGGAAGTGTATTGCTATGCTAATTAAAATTAAAGTTCTCAGTTTTTTATTTTTAATCCAAGTCTAAAAGAAAAGAATGTCAACTTTGTTTTTTTCCAGCCTTGTAAATAAAATTTTATGTGGAAAATTTCTTAAATTCTACGTACCGAATTAGTAGTTTACTTCATCGGTAAAATTTTCATAGTCTGTGTTTAAAAGAAGATAAAAAAGAATATAAAAAAAAAGTTTATTGTTGTTAAATTCAAAGCTAAAACAATCATTTACAGTGTTTTACTTTATTTTACTTTAATTTTATATTACATCATTTTACGTAATTTTACATCAATTTACATAATTTTACAAAAATTTGATTTATACTGAATTGTTTTAGTTTTTTCAGAATTTTTTAAACTTGTAATTTTAATTTTTTTTACATTTTATTACATAATTTTCTCCAAAATAATGTTAAAAAATGTAAAAAAATGTAATTTTTTGTAATAAAATTAAATTTTCGCTAAATTCTGAATTTTATGAATAAATTCGGCATCTTTAAGTTTACGATCAAAAATCAAGATGTGTTTGAATTACAAAATGTATCCACCGTTGAAATAACATTGAAAAAGTGCGATGTTTCGAATTTTTTTTAGTTTTAAATAAAAATATAATGAACAACTATGTTTTTTTTTTATAATTTTTGTCTTTGAGTTTGTGATATGATGACCCTTAAGATAATATTTGTAGTTTAAAAAACTATCAAACGAACGTCAATTTCCTCTCTTGGAAGAAGGAAAAGTAAAGAAAAAAATAAATTACCGACTAGACCCAGTTTTTTGACGATTAAATGTAAATTTAAAAATCTAAATGAATTATTTATCTTTTGTTTTTTTTTTTCATACATTTTTATTCTGAAGGAGCATAAGCTCGGTACAGATAAACAAATTAATAAATAAATAATTTAAGAGTTAAAAAAAAGAATTTTCAATATTTTTTTTCCAATTTCCAAATAAAAATTAAACTCATTCTAGATTAACTTAAGAATTTAATTTCAATGATGAAGATGCTTGTAAAATTAATTTAAAATTATTTTTTTTTTGAAACTACAAAAAATATTTAAAGGATCGTGTTTTTTCAATTTCAACATTGGACCCATTTTGTAATTTTAACACAAAAATTAAATCGATTAAGATTCAAAATATTTTTAAAATTAAGTAAATTAGATATTGAGTAAAAGACATTTATAAAATTTGTCTTTGATAGATTAATCTTTTGCCATGTGATGTTTTTAAACATTCTTTTTCATGTAAAAAAACCGCTTATAGTATATTTCATTAACAAAAATAATAAAAAAAACAAAAATACTGATGTGAGTGTCAATTTTATTGAATAAAATCTAAAATAATAAAACTTGTCAATTATGATTGAACTAGTATCTATTTTGATTTTTGATACTTTTATTTATTTAAAACGAAACGGTCACCATTAAATTAAACGAATTATGCTCTGATAAAAAAATTATCGAAATTAGAAAAGGATTTCGGAATATTCTTTCAAAATATATCTTTTAAAATTTTTGCTTGATTAACTTTGCTCATATTAATCAAAAATGTCCTTTATCGAAGAAATTCCCAACAATATATTAAAAAAAATGTTACATTTTATATATTTATCTTTTGATCTTGATTTCAAACTTCAATTTGCCATACAAATAAAGTAATTTTTCGTAAATTTATGTAAAATTTAAATCTCTTGCATGTGTATTTGGAAGAGACTGTTTTAGAGACTGTGATAAAAAAACTAATGTTCTTCAATTTAAACCACCTTACTATAATGTTTAACGAAATTTTAAAAAAATATATAAAATATATATTTGTATGTTAAATAAAAAAGTATTTGTGTTGTAAATTTAAAAAGAGAAATATTCATAATGAAAGAAATAAGTGATTAGATTAATTTATTAATTCATTATTTTTTTATTTAAAAATCAAAACACATAATCTAAATAGTAGTAGTAGTAGCAGTTCTTGCTGCGACACCTAACATGTAGATTGTCTGAGCCCATCACCGCCAATTGGCCGTGTAGAGCTGTAGCAGCCGATTCCATTGAATTTATCTAAAGTCATTTTAAAATTAACGGTTGACTTGGATTTCACCACATTTTCTGGCAGCTTATTCCAATGCGGAACTACTTTATTTGAGAAAAATACATGTCTGGCACTTACTGCAGCCGCAAAATCGTTTATAATTTGAGCTGGGAAACTTTCTCTCTGGACTCTGATGCTATTTCCTCTTAACGCCCCGGCTGGTCCCTTGTTTTCTCATTTATTCACTAGATTCTTGACCAAGCTTACCATTATTCCATTCACTAATTTGTATATTTCAATCAAGTCCCCTCTCACTCTTCTTTCACTCAGCTTTGTCAGTCCTAATTTTGTCAGCCTCATTTCATACGGCATGTTTCTTTCAGACAAAGGTATTTTTGTTGCCCTCTCTTGCACCTTTTCCAACGCATTCACATCCATTTTCATACTTGGATTCCAAACCTGCACTTCATAATTTAGGTGGGGTCTCACCATGGATATATACAATCTTACCCACAATCTTTCCTCTTTACTTGTTCGCTATCGCACAAGCACTTTTCACTTGGCTGAGGAAAATATAAAAAAAAAATTAATATAAAGAAAATAAAACATAAACTATTAAATAAAAAATTTAATTAAACCTTTATGATAATTCTTTTAAAATTTGTTTCCAAATTTTTGTTGGAAAGAAAGAAATACTAAAATAATTTAAAATTATTAATTAGAGAAATCTTGAATAAGAAAACACTCATTATTTTTCGTTGATGTTGCTTGTTTAAATTATTTAAATTATTTTCGGGATAATTTTAAGTCTTTAATTCCCCACTGAACTAACCTGAAAATTTTAATATAAAAAAATTGAGCAGCATTTAAAATTTATTATTATATATTTTACAAATTTTTTCATTATCAGTAAAAATAAAATTACGTCATTTCTATCATCCAAAAATTAATCTAAAAACTATTTATATTAGTTCTCAATTGATGGATTAAAATAGCGACCAAAATAATGCTTAAAATAACCATCAAAAAAATAGCAGCCATCGGTACCACAATCAAACCTATTGAATATTCCTTTGTCTTTTTGACCAAAAGGTCTAAGCATCCTTGTTTCGGGGTTGGAACTTTGCAGCACTTTAGCCTGATTAAAAAATTAAAATCATCTGGAGACATAATGCCACAGCAATCGTATTGTTTGGACACTTCAAGCAATGAATTGCACTGCTTTTCTAAACTGAGCAACTCGGACAAATTGAAAATATCAACTTTGTTATTTACATCTTCCAATGTTTTGTTTAATTCCTTTTGAAATTGGGACTCGATGGTGGGCCATGCTACCAAAATGGCTATTATTGCGCCAATATGAATCAAAAATATTATAATCACGATTATTTCATGAATGATAAGCAAAAGTCTATTGCTGGTCCAAACTGAGAAGAAGCCAAAAACTCCAACCAAAAAAACCACTAAGCCATAGACAATTAGAGAGATGGGGATGCCGTTTAGAACTAAATTTAAATTTTGAATATCTTTTATCTCTTCTAGTGAGGATATGTTGATAATGTTGCCCCATCTGAGCACACATGTGGTAGTTATTAGGCCTAGTCCTAGTAGAATAAAAATAACATTAATTATTAATAATAAAATGCGTAGAATCCTATGGATTTTTATTGAGGTTATCATTTTTAGAAGTAATTAAAAAATTTTAAATTTAGAATGAGCAAAAGAAAAAAAAAGCAAATATTGGCATTAGTATTCTTTAAATTTGTTTTTAGATGAGTATTAGTCATCTAGGATTTTGCCATTTTAGACTTAGCTCAAGTATTTATTCTAAAGATCAAATACAAATGGAGATTATTTTTATCATTTGAAATTTTTAGTTTTTGTAGTTTTTTTTTAAATTTTATATCAAAATTTAAAAGAAGATTATTTTAATTTTAAAATTTAATAAAAAATCAAATTTGATTATATTTATTTAAATTATTTAATTTAATTAAATTTATTCTTAAAATATCACAATTTATTAATCTTTACAACAAATGATAAATAAATGTTCATTAATTATTAATTATTTGATAAATAGGCAAATAATGGCTTTTTACGAATTTATCTTAATCAATATAAATTTGGTGTAATATAAATTGAACAAAAATTCGTCATTTTTTGATAAATTCAGATTAAAGTTGATAAAACTATAAAAGGCAACACACTTTGTTTTTTTTTTAAATTTCAATTTTAAATCGAAAATATTTGTAAATTTTTTACATAAAATAAACAAGTCAATTTTTTTGAAATTATTTATAGTATTCAATTGTACATTAAAGTAGCACAGAGTTTTCAATCAAAAAAGTATCAAATTTGTTACATTTTTTTTTTTTCATAAAAGGACATATATAAGAAATTTATTATATTTCAGGCAAAATGTAAAATTTAAGAAAAAAAAAATATCTATAAATTTAGTACATTTAAGTTTTTTTCTGAGTTTTTGTAGATTGTTCTGTACCTCAATCGCTTACAGTGAATCAAAAAATCAATTTAATTAATTAATTGTTTTATTGTCTTTTTTTTAAATCAGCAAATTTTTTGTTGGTAAAAAAGGTGAAATTAATATGTTAAATTAATATATTAAAATTAATATGGCAAAACAATTTTTTTGGTAAAAAAGGTGAAATAAAGTATGTTGCACTATTTTGCAGAATTTTTTTAAATAATATTATTAAAATTATGGTAATCAAGTCTAACCGGGGGCCTTATTTTTTTATTGCATTATTCGCGTCCGTTTTGTTCGAAAACTTCAATAATAGTCACACAATTTTCCCAAATTTTTTAATTAGCCTTTAAATTCCATCAATTTAAAACCATTGAGGAATATTTTTTTTTAGTTTTTAAATAAATTTATTAAGCGATTATTTAGTTGGTTGTTAAATTATTCTTTTGTACAAATTAAACTAAGTTTTTACGATTTGATTTCATTCTATAATAATTAGTAAAAAGTTAAAAAACAAAACAAGAGTGAGTTTAAAAGAAGATTTGAAAAAAGGGGTAAAACGAAGGTTTAATCATCACAATTCTTTATTTGAATTTTTTCTTTATTCTTTTGATAAAATATAGTTGTGAACAACTAAAACAAACCAAATTTGAACACACTTTACAACACATCCATTTTGACAAATTCTCTATTTCTTCAGCCAAATTTGTTTCACATAAACTTCACAATAAGAGTTATCATTTTCACCTGGTGTCAACTAGCTTTCAACAGTCTTACGTGATCGTTTAATTGTATTTCTTCATTTTGTGACATTTTATATCTAACTTTTAAAAATTTACTCTTTTGTTTTTCTTGATAAAATAAACACTTTTTTGATTAGAGAAAATTTAACTAGAGCGAGAGAGAGAAAATATATTTTAAACTATTAAAAAATAGCGTCACTACATATTTATAGTTTTACACGGTAAAATAGGTTAAATAGAATAATATTTTGAGTATGAGTCTTTTTGACTTATAGGGTTAAATTTGTTTAACCCATTAAGGCCTAAAAATTAACTCATTTTCATTTATCATAAAGAGTATATCCTAAAATTCTGAAAATATTCTCGTAAACTTGTGCTGACATTTGCTGAATCGAATAGTGGAAATAGGTTAGACCTTAAGTTATACTTAGGAACTTTAAAATTTGGTCCATGTTCATGGCCTAAAATTTTTTTTTGCCGAATTACTTACTCGAGACTCTTTCACCTCATTACACATAAAGAGAGTTTTTTAAAAGTCACAAAAAAAGTCCAAGTTCTGACTTTAAAATTCTTTTTTTTAAAAAAAGTCCGGACTTGGACTTGACTTGAGACTTGTGACTTTTAAACTACTCTGTAAATAATCAAACTTTATTAGAACAAAAAATTAAAAGTGTTAAAAAATATATCACATATATCATATGCTCTCTTCGAGTTCTTCATGTTAAAATATTTTTTTAGAAAATAGCTTTTAAAATGAAGAAGAAATAGGAGTTTTTTAAAATTTGGTCACCCAATTAACACATAAGCCATTCGTTACCATATTCAATAAGCTTACGTATTAAATATTTGATGATTTTTTTTTCTGTTAATATTTTTTAATAAAATTTTAAGTAAGAAAATAAAAATAGAACTTATTTTATTAATAAAAATCAAACAGCATAAAATTTAAAATATTTCTTTTAACAAACTTAAATCATTTCATAGTTTTTCCGGCTATCCTTTTTAAAAATTGATTTTTAAAAATCAATTGGCCACTATTTTTCGGGTATTTGCCATAAAAATGTCAAGTTAATTTATATAATTTTCAAATTAGAAAAATTTTTTGTTTATATTTAATTTCTTGAATTTTAATTTAACTCTTATTTTTTATAAAAATATAAAATAAATGAATTAATAAATGGTTTAATTTTTTGTGTTTGAATTACAAAATGTATCCAATGTTGAAATAACATTGAAAAAGAGCGATGTTTCGAATATTTTTTTCAGTTTCTAAAAAAAAAAATTTAAATTAATTTGGCAAACATTAAAAACTCTGCTTTTTTTTTTTATAAATTCTGACTTTGAGCTTGTGATATGATGATCCTTAAGGTAATATTTGTAGTTTAAAAAACTATCTAAGCTCTGTTTTGCATTTTTTTTAAATTGAGCATTTTTTAAATCGCATCAAACGAACTTCAATTATCACTAAAGTAAAAGTTTTTAAGGAATGAAAAAGTTTTTTAGGTCTAGTCGGTTAGGTGAACTATGGTTCATCTATTACTGGAACAATTTTTGTTCCCAGGTTTTAAGAACCATTAGTTAACCTAAACTAAAAATTGTTCACAAAAGTTAAAAATACACTTAAATTTATCACTATTTTAATTTATTAATACATAATTGATTTAATATTTGCGTATAATTAGAAATCTTTTTTGGATTAATTTAATTAAATGTATTTAATATTTTTGTATAATTAAAACTTAATATTTAATATTTTTTTACTTAAAATTTTTTTTTCTGTCCATGGGACTTAAAATTCAATAAATAAATAAATAAATACATAACTGATTGAAATGAGACTCTTATTATAAATATATATATAATTATAAATTAATCCCGTAATGTTTAATAAATTATTTCAAATTGCCACTTTGAAATTTATTTTAACTTTCTTGTTTTGTATATCAAATTAACACTTTTGATTTTACCTTTATATAAACCAATTATATTATTATCAAAAACTTAAAATATGTATTCTGTTACTCTCTATCAAAATCTATTTTAATCTGAAGGAGCTTTAGCTCGGCACAGATACACAAATAAATAATAAAAATATCCTTTTGGAGTTAATTAAATCATTTGAAGCAGAATGATACAATGTAATTTTTCTTCTTCAGCTTATTTAATTTTTAATATAGTTTTTTCTTATTTTTTATCTTTTAAATCATTTGTGTAATTGTAAACTTTTTCATATCATTCTTCTCCTTCTTGGAGGTTAATTTTCAAATAAATAAATAAACCAATGCAGCCTCATCAGGTTTTGAATCAAGATATATCGAATACCCGACTCCATTGTGTAATTGCTATCTTACTTTTTCTACTTTATTTGCTGAACTGTTCTGTTACCTGAAGGAGCTTTAGCTCGGCACAGATAAAACAAATAAATAAGTAATAATATTACTAGTTCGATACAAATAAACAAAAAAAAATTAAACTCTAAAATAAATCTGTAATTAAATAAAAAAATATCTGTGATTGAAGAAATTCCTAATAACATATCTCAAGATCAGGCTTTTGAACCTTTTAAAGGAAAAGCTAGAGGAAAAGGTAAAAGTTATTTTCCTTTCTGCAGTTTTCGCTCTTTGGAGGATACCAAAAAATGCTTGATCGAGATTTGAGGGAAATAAATGGATTTTAAAAAGAGCGACAGAAACTTTGCAAGCAGATATAATATGGTATCAATGTAAAAAATGTGCTATTCGACATAAAATTATACCCTATTTGGAAAATTAATAAAGAAAAAACGCGGAAGATCAGCTCGATCGACAAACACAATAAATTAAGTTTTTTTTGTCCTTAAAAAATATATTTATTTATTTATTTAATGAATTGAATTAACCTCCTTTAAGGAGAAGTAAAAGAAAAT
>QEOQ01000238.1:258408-277915 GCA_010279815.1 Brachionus plicatilis
TTAAATATTTTTTTTAAGATTTTCTAATAAAAATTAAACTCATTCTATTTTACTAAAGAGTTTAATTTAAAATATGAATATGCTTTGCAATTTTAACTTAAAATTACTTTTTTATTTAAAACTGAAAAAAAATATTTGAAACATCGCACTATTTCAATGTTATTTCAATATTGGATACATTTTGTAATTCAAAACCAAAAAATAAACCAAATAGATTTTCGATTATTTTTATTTATTTATACAAATAGCCCAAGGACCAGCTGTTTGGAGATTGTACTATCTCCTTTCGACGACAAAAAAAAAAATTTTGTTAAATAATAAAAATTCTCTAGATACAATTAAAAAGAATCGAAAAGTTTTGACTAGAAAATTATACTAAGTTGTTGATGATTGATTTGGTTGGTTTTAGATTTGAAATCTCATATGGGCTTTCGATTGTTTTGATGTCCTCATGGATTGATTTAGTCCGGGTCAAGTAGTTGGCTGTGTTGGCTGTGAATAGAGGTGTTTTAACCTCTGTTCATTTGGTTGAATGTTAGCGATTGCATGTAATGGATGTGGTACGGTAGTATACTGTAATGGATAATAGAGAGAATGGTGAGCTTGTAGATTGTGATAAGTGTGCTTGATTTTCGATTACGTGATATATTGAAGAATACAAAAAAAAGTTCTACACCAAAAGAAAGAGTGAGAAAACCAAAGAACAAGTATCTACAAAAAAAATTCAAATCGACTAGATGCTGCGGAACCAGAGGAATCGAATTAACATTTAATCTAAGAAAGAGAAAAAAATTTTATTTTAAACTAATTTTTTATTATTAAAACATCTAATTTACTTATTAAATTTGTAGTATAAAATTTATGATTTATTTGCCATCAATTAAAATAAAAATTTACAGGCAAAAAATAGGCAAAATGTAATTTATTGTACATTTTTATATTTTTACATTTTTGAGAGAAAAAATAAAAATCCCAAAATAAAAAAACTTAAAAAAAATTTCATTAAGAAAAGTAATAATAAATTCTCAATTAATTAAAAGGGATTTTCAAAAAATTATCCTTGGTTTTTGCATTTAAATTTTTCTAAAACTCCTTTTTAAGTAGTTGCGAAATTATTATTTCTTTTCTTGAATGAAAATTTTTTTAGATTTTTTGACTTGGTGATTTTTTTTTTCTCTCAAAAATGTAAAAATTTAAAAATATAAAAATGTACAATAATTTTCTTTTCAATAATAGACAATTGACCACAGACGTGATACGACTCAAACAATCATAAATAGAAAAAAATCATGCCATATACCGATGATAATCTTAAGTTATCATGAGCACTTTTTAATTTATTTAGGCAGATTGAAGTTTGATGAATGTATAAAATGTAATATTTTTTTAATAATTAATTGAAATTCCTAAGCAATTACTTGACATATCATGTCAAGTTTATTTTCATATATAAAAATTTTAAATATCTCTTTTTATTGAACTTTAAAAGGTTCTTTGATTTAAAAAAAAATCCAATTTTTTAAAATCTATATTTTTTTTAAGTGGAAAAAAAATTAAATTTAGTTTGAATAAATGAATATAAAAGTTTTTAATTTGAATTTCTGAATCAACTTTAAATGAATTTTTCAATTTATTGATTGTTTTTGCTAAAAAAATTAGAGATCAATCATTTTGATGTAAATTTGATTATGTATTTATTTTATTAAATTACCAAAATTATTAGATTAATTAAGTTGTAACATTTAATTAATGATTTAATTTATGATTGTTTTGATCCTAAAATTTGACCAGAAGCTTCAATTTGCCTAAATTTAAACATTCCACAAAGAATAACTTTAAATTTTTTGTTAAGAAACGTATAAATAAAGATATTCAAACAAGATGAAATTAAATAGATGAAGTTTCCGGTCAAATAATAATTGGTGCATGTTTTATTAATGCGGTCACAATTTCCTTTAATTATTTTGTTGCCAACAACCAAAAAGTTCATGTATAGTTCCAAATTTCGCAATACAAGCAGCAAAGTAATGTAAACAATAATAAATTTTATCTTTCTAAAAAATATTTTATCGAAATTTTTCAATTTGTTTTTGTTTTGGCCAAAAATTCCATTCATAATTTTTTTTTTCTTCATGAGCTCACCTCGGAACTTAACCATCAATAGTAAATCGGAAATTATTAGAAAAAATACTAGAACAATGTCATTGAAAAGTATGTTTAGGCAAAAAACAGTAAAATAGAGTGGATTCTTTTTTTTGAATGCAAAATTTCTGTATTCATGTGGAACTTCTTTGTCCGATATTCCCTTAAAGGTGTTTCTAATCGGAAATTCTGGATAATCACCATAATTTAATTTGAAAGAATCCGAGTTGACTTTGCTGGTGAGCATTTTATCTATGTTGAACACTAGACCAAAGCAAAGTGCAAAAAAAAATGTCAAATGATAGAATTTTTTTTTTTGAAAAATTGTGCTAGATTTTAAATTTTTAAATCGCTCAATTGAAATTATAAAATTTAAAATGTTTGAGCAGCTTTTTAAAATTCCGCCCAAATAGTCCACGACATAAATTTCAAAATATTGTACAATTAAATTTTTGTAAAAAAGCGAGCAATGCCTTCCGTTCTGGAAGGCGCAAATGCTCGGCGAATGGCAAAGGTAGATAAAAGCGAAAATGAGATTCAGGCAGCAATTGATGAACATGAGTTTGAAAATAATTTGTTTATTTTGGCTTTTGTCGGACAATAGAAGTTTTTTTAAAATAATTAGGCAAGTGGTGTTGGTAATTGAACCAAAAATGCTAACCACTGGTGTCAAGTAAAACATGAACACGGACAATATTTCGGACCCATAATATGCGTTGATGTAGTCATTATTTTTTTTAATTCTAATAAAATTTTCTGAATTACATCTTTTTCCCATTGACACAAAGTCACAAGACTTGTTTTCAAAATTAAAGCAAAATTTTTCCAATTGTTTTAGACCAAAATCATAAAAGTACAACTTGATAAGCCAAATGTACAGACATGTGCACTCGAAGGAGCCTATGGGTATAGTTGGCAATAAAAGGCGATTTTGGGGGAATGCTCTAAAAAGGCAAAAATCCTTGTCTGGATATTCGTAATTTTCTAGTATCAGTTTAATGGTAAAATTGTCCATTTGAGTATAATCATTTTTGCCAATAAATAAATTAAGACTGTTCAAAAATTTCATTCCATCTTTTAAAAAAAACAAGTCAAAATTAACAGTTATTTGTCTAATGTGGTAAAAATTTTCAAAAATAAAATTGTCTATTTTTTTTGGCCGACCATTAATTGACAATGATTTTAAATTTTTGAAAATATTTCTTTCAAGAAGACTGTTGTCAAGACTTGCCAGATAAAATCTCAATTTAAGAGACTCAATATAGCCATCCATATTTGTTGAATCATTAGTGAAGCCGAGAAGATTTTTTTTGAAAATCGTGTCCACTAAGCCATCTATTTTTACATATTTAATGTGGCTTTTGGAAAAAAGCTCAGGGTTGGTATGTAAGCTGTATTTGCAGTCATTAGAAAAGCTGACATGGTTCAAATGATTGAATATGGCCATGGAACCATTTTCAGGTTTAACATAAATAATTGAATTGAAAAATGTAAGAAATATTTCATCGTTGTCTGCTATTAATGAATCAAAAATGGCTAAATTGCTTTTGATTCCATTTAAATTTGTAAACATAAAAAAAAGTAAGCTAGATTTGGGGAAAACAGATGGAAGATTGAGTGAATTGTCCAAATAGAGACCAGTAAGTGGCTTGAACATTATGTATACAACATCTATTCGCCTTATTTGCAAACAGTCAAAATCTATTTCACCAAAAGAGTCAAACCTTGATATGTAAATTTTTAAAAATAAATTGGTAATACTAAATTCAGCTAAACGATTGAACTTTTTACATTGATAAGGTCCATTCATATCTATCAAAAAAGCCGACCGAAAAAATCCAATTATTAAAAACAAAAATGAAAATTTTAAAATCATTTTGTTTGTTAGCAAATGCAATGATTAATAAAAGCTTAGCTTAATTTTTCTGGCAGCTATAAAAAAATTAAAATGTTAAAAAAAGAATGAAATAGAATTCAATTTTATTTCAAACCTGGTCCTTTTAAAGTATCTTTTTTCTTTTGCAAATTTTCACTTGTTTCGCCTTTAATTATATCAAATAAACAATTATTTTTAAAATTAAATATCTAAACATACGAAAATGATCGATTTTCTGAGTATTTATTTTAATGGAAAAAATACAATTTAAATCTAATTTTCTCCCCTCCTTACTCCCCTTTGTGTAAAATTAAAGGTGAAAGAATTCAAAGTAGGTAGAAAATTGGAAATTAAAAACGCATATAATATACAAAATTATTTATTTTATTTATTTGTTTTCTGTACCGAGCTAAAGCTCTTTCAGAATAAGTTAAAAAGTAAAATAAAAAAAAAATAAAATAAAATAAAAATAAAATTAAAGTTTATAAAATGAGATAAAAAAAAAATAAAAATAAAGTAAAATAAGCTAGAAAAATGAAAGTTGAAAAATAACAATAATTATTATTTAAAAAACAAAAATTCTGAAATTAGGATTATTTTTAATTATCAATTACAAAATCGATAAGTAATGTCAATTATATTTAAAACATGTTTAATCAATGTTCTCCTTCCGATGCTAGCTGTGACTTATATTCTTACCTAACTTTTCAGACAGATCTAATTTCTGTTTATGTGGCAGACAAAGAGCACCATCATAATATGAAAAAAAAATAGAGGTATGGCCTGAGTTGTTTTAAAGTCACATGTCTTAAATCCAGTCAAGTCATGACTAAAAATTTTTTTTTTTAGAAAAAGTCTAAGTCTAGCCGTTCAGCTTGGCGGTCAGAATTTTGGACTGTCACGCTGAAAAAAAAGAGGTGATAAGATCATAAAAAAATAAAAATTTAAGATAATTAAATATGTTTATTAATTTAAAAAAAAACACTTATTTTAATTAAAAAAAAATAAACAACTACCAACAATTAACATCCAACAACTACCAACAACCGACTTCCAACAACTACCAACAACCAACGGCCAACAACAACCATAACAACAATACTACTGCTTTTTTATGATCTTGTCACCTCTTTTTTTTCAGCGTGGCAGTCCAAAATTCTGGCCGCCAAGCTGAACGGCTAAATGACCACCCACCACAAAGTCGACTGTATCTTTGACCACCCGCTTATTTTTAACCGATTTTCAGTTATTACAAATTTGTGAATCTGAATGTATATTCAATGCAGCACTAAAATTATTTTTAAAAAAATGGCGATATTATAATTCTGAGATAATTGATCGTTTTCTTGATTATTTTGAAAAAGAGTGGACAACACGAATTAAAGAAACAGAGCTCATGTAATTTTAGAAGCTGCCTAAAAATTTATATTTGTTTTCATATCATAGGACTAACTATTAGATATAAAGTAAAGAGGTGTTGCTAGGTCTTCAAAAAAATTAAAATTATATGAATTTTTTAAATCATTTTGTCATTGGCTTCTTAATTTTTTGTCAAACATTTAACTTCTTTCTTTACTTTTTTTTTGTCAAATGAAATTAAATAATTTATAAAATAAAAATTTATTTTTGCTTTTACTTCATTTAATTTAGTCATTTGTTGTTTTTTTTTTATCAGTAAAATAAATATACTCCAAAAAACAAATTGATTTTTTTTTAACGCTAGATACACCGGAAATGTCAAAGTGACGTAATTGATGTTTTAGAGTACCAAAATTTATGAACTAGTAATTAAAATGCATTAAAAATTGAAACAAAGAAACTCTTTAACCCTTATTTCATGAAGCACTATTTCAATATGACATCCGACACATTAATGATTTTTAAATTATTTTCCATTTACTAGAGCTGGACTCTGAAATAATTATGAGAAAACATGTGTGCGCAAAGAATATAGAAGTCAAAGCAGCCAAAAAAATTCATTGTTTCACATGGTCAGTGCAAAAAATGAATGTCATGTAAGAAAGGTTTTAACGAAATTATCAGCACACTTTTAGGCTACTCAAATTTTCTAGTCAAAAATTTTTTTTTTATTTTTTCCATTAATAACGATTGACTTTTTTATTAAAAATACAACCATACTAGTTTTTGACAGTGTCATTGACATACCTCGTGGTATGAAGCTTAATCTTAAGGTTTTTCAAGTACAAGATGTGCGTGAGAATCAAAAAATCGCACAGTCAGAGATTCGCCAAATGGTCTGAGTAAACAGTTACCACTAGAACAATGCTTTAAGGAAATGTTTTGCTCGTTTAAAAATGGTCTTTACAACACAATCTATTGACACATGTTACTGGCTGGCAATCAGCAAATTTATCCCGAAATTATTTTATATCCAGTTTTTTTTTTATCCCGATTTTTTTGATCTAAAAAATTTTATATCCCGAAAAAAATTTTAATAAAAAAGAATTTAAGATTTAAGCCACAATTGAAACAATAAAAAAAGTAAATTTTTAAATTTTTTATTGGAATAAAAAAAGTTATATTGATTAAAAAAAATTACAATAAAAAAAAAAAAATTATTAATAGTTTGGAGTATTCTTGTATCGGTTTATGAAGTCTAAATCTTTTTTTTTCTTTTCCTCGTCTCTATTTTTTTAATTAAACGCAATCGAGCTGCATCGCGATCTAATCGTGAAACGCGCTGTTTGATAATGCTGTTTACTTGCCAAAAACGACGATAATAATAATAGTAATAATAGGGGGGATTTTAGACGGACTGGTTGGAAGAGAGTTACTTTCTTTCAGTCCCCTTTCGAGATTGTGTCTTTTTGATTAAATAGAATTAAATAAAAATAAAACAGAATAAAAATAATCAATTTAAAAATAAAAAAAAAAAAATTAGTTTTAAATATTTATATGAATTTAGTTTTGTGTTTTCTTTTAATTTCTTCGCTCTCACTTTCTTTTTGAACTAATCTCTTTCTTCATTCTTCCAAATCGCTTTGTTAAACATAAAAGGCCCATTAAAATCGGTTACACAATTTTTTAATAGAATACCACAATTTTTTAAAATGATACCATAATTATTAAATAAATGTATACAATTTTTAAAATAATCCATAAAAATAAAGATTAACACTTAATTAAATAAAAAAACACTTATTATTTAAAATTGACACTTATTTGATTAAGAAGACCATTAATTAATTAAAAAACTCATTCTTTTTAATTTTTGACACTATTTACAAATGTTGAAATTACTCAATATAATAAGTGGAAATAATATAAATAAATAATAGAAATAGAAATAATTTTATTTCATGAAAATTAAAAAAAAATTTAAAATGACCAGTGAAAGCATTTTAGAAAATAACTTTAACGACACAGTGGAAGATGCTGAACCTTTAAAAAAAAACAAAAGAAGCACAGGTAGGACTTTTGATTTTTTGCATGATTGCGAATCGTTAGATGAATTCAAGCGGCTAATTAAATATCTAAGGTTCGATAATATCGCTTGGCATTTTCATTTGATCAATCGACTAGCCGACTATGACAAGCATATTTACAATTGCAAACATCGGCGAAAAGGCTGTAAAAAAGCCATTTTTTTTCAGGTCAAAGCTGGTCAAACGCGTGGTACGTTGCACGTATCGGACAACGAGCATTCGAATCATCCCGAAGAAGAAGATTTTGTAACTATTCCGATTGCAGTCAAAGAGAAAAATAAATGTTTGCGTTTTATGATTTACTGATTTAAGATTCAGAAGATGAAGTATTGTCAAAAAGACCAAGAATCCAATCAGATCAGAACGAAGCGTTTGACAGCGATTCAACTGTGGCAGTAATATGACGAAAGGAAGATACTGTGAAAAAAATAATTTTTTTTTTGGTTTTTTTTAAATAAATTTTTTTTGAAATTTTTATGTGGGAAAAAAAATTTTTTGTGAAATAAAAAAAAATAATATGTTTTTTTTTTAATATTTGTGTTTTTTTTAATAAATTTGTGTTGAAATATAAAAAAAAAGGTATTTCTTAATTTTAGTGGATATTTTTATAAATTGTGGTTTTTTTAATAAAATTGTGGTATATTACTTAAAAATTGTGGTATTTTATTAAAAAAGTGTGGTATCAAAAATGATTTCGCGAACATAAAATGAGAGAAAAATTAAATTTTAAAACTTTTGCATAAATTCAGCAAATTAAGTTAAGTTATTCGATTTTTTTTTTTTTTATTGTTTTTTTTTGTTTATAGAAATCTAAATAATCAATCTCGAATTCTTTGTGAGTTGCGGTTTGAAATAATTGTTTCGTTTGTTTCTATAAAGTTATATATATTGTTTTGTTGTGAGTGGATGCCTAATCGATATAATTTTTTGTATTTATTCTTGAAGGGAGGTTGAGTATAATTTTTAGGCATTTATTTTGAATTAGTTGTAATCTTTTCTTGATTTTTTGATTTGTAACTAGATATGGAAGCATGCTGTACTGAAACAATGATAAAATTAATGATTTATAAATTGTAATTAGGGAATCAGTTTTCATATGTTTTGTTTTTTTAATTAATAATTTGAGGAGATTTATCTTTGAGGAGCATCGATTAATTATTTTGTCAAAGTGTTCAGCAAAGATACACTTTTTGTCGAAATCTATACCGAGTATTTTTGGGTTACTACAATATTCGATTATTTGGGTGTTAATCTTTAAGTTGAGATTTATGTTTAGGTTATTATTTTTTAACGTAAAATAAGATTGTTGAAATTTTTTTCGTTTATTTTTAGACCAAGTTTTGTAAAGAAATTTATTATTTTGTTAGCTGCCACCTGAAGTTGCTTTTTAATGTGGTTATTTCTTGAGTGAGTCTTCCACATTTTCAGTGAGCTGTCGTGGTTATTACTATTGGCTCTTTGTAGCTTTTTTTTCAATCTTTTCATATTCAAGATTCTTTTTGGAGTTTTGATTTTGTTATTATTTTTATGTCTTATAAGTTTTGTACTTTTCTTTAGAGAGACTTTAATATGATTCTCTAGCTCTAATACCATCTTCTCTAACTCTTCGACAGTTGTAATTTCTTTTGTTAGCATTGGTTCTGTTTTTGTATTTAATCATTTTTTGAAACTATTCCAATTTATTTTTTTCAATAATTTATCATTTTTTTTGATCGAGTTTAGATTGAACAATATTGGTTTGTGATCAGACAGAGCTAAATTTTCATCAACGTAGAAATCAGAGATTGAATTAGAAATATTTCAAGAGACGAAAGCTAAATCAATTATATTTGTACTTTTTTTGGAAGTAGGTTTGGTATTTTTAAGAATTATTAGATTGTTTTCGTTTATTACTTCATCTAAATTTTGACCTCTTCTGTTTTGACTTGTGCAGAATCAAGATTCGTGTAAGGCGTTGTAGTCACCTAGTATGATTATAGCTATGTCTGTGTTTTTAATTATGTTTTCTAAAAATTTGTACTCAGTTTTACTTCTCGGATGGGTATATATATTAATAATTAGTATTTTTTTCGGATCTAAGTCGAGTTCTATTACTGTTAGTTCATATTCTAAGTCGTTTTTTAATTATTTTTATTATGTTTTTGAAATTTTTATTTATATATTGAGTAGAGATTTTATGGCAAATTGAAGTTTCAGATCAAATTTTAAGATCAAAACGATCATTTAAAATTTTGAAACTTAATTAATCTAATGATTTTAATAATTTTCAAGAAATAAATAGTGAACATTACTAGACATGTTATGTTAAAAATGATTCATTATCAAATTAACATCAAAATGATTGATCTCTAATTTATTTAACAAAAACAACCAATAATTAAAATAATTCAGGTTAAGTTAATTCACAAATTCAATTTTATAACTTTTATATCCATTCATTTAAACTGAAATAATTTTATTTTTCCACTTAAATAAATTTAAAATTTAAAAACAGTGAATTTTTTTGTCTTTAAAAGTAAATTTTTATTAAAATCAATTAAAATATTTAATTCTATTAAGTTCAATAAAAAGGAACATTTTAAAATTTTAAATAGGAAAATAAACTTGACATGACATGTCAAGTAATTGCTAATGAAAAAATTGATTTTTCCTCTATTATTGAAAAAAATATCACAATTTACATTTTGATCTTTTGATCTTGATCTTAAACTTCAATTTGCCGATTTTATTTATATTTTTTTTATATATATAATTTTCGGCATAAATTTTTTTTGGCATATATTTCTTAAAAACTAAATACGGATATTTTTCTTATTTAACAATTAAACTTAATTTTTTTTTTAAATCGGGATATATTTCTTATTTAAGAAAATGGGATAAGGTAAAATTGGATAAAAAAAAACGGGATTAAATATTTTCGTGATAAATATGCAGGTTGTCAATAGATTTCAAAGAGGTGACAAGCATATAATCAAGATCTAATCAAGTTCCTTCCTCACAATTTTATCGAATATATTCAGTCAATATATGTTAATATAACTCTTCTAATATAATTTTTTAATGTGATTAGACTCAAACAGCAAAAATAAATACTAATTTTATATTTAAATTGAATTCATGGTCTTCGACAGCATGGTTTTCACAGAAAGAGCCTTTATTAGTGGTGCATTAGGATATCCAATTTGTATAAGTATTTTATTTAGAAACAGTATTAGATATGATATTTGATTTAATTAATTATTTACTATTTATTCGATTTTTTCAAAAAATAAATTTATTAAAAAATAATAATAAAAATATTGTCTAATAATACTTCTTAACTTCGTAATAGAAAATGAGTAAAGTTTTCCCGAATTCAACTGAGTTATAACAATCATTCACAAAGGCACTTCAACCGACCTGGTTTTTGGTCCCTATCGATAATAAAAGTATTCGAGCTATCTTTATTTAGGCAAAAAAACCATCAATGGACCATTTCATTTTTGAATAAAATATCGAAATGAAAATATTTTTATCTTCTGTATTGAATCTTTCAATTTTTAGATATGAAATGCTTCAAAATTAGTTTTCCAAAATTCAATTATTAAATTTTGCTATCGAAATAAATACCAAGATTCAGTGAAACGTTAATAATTAAAAAAAAATTTTAAATTACCATAAATGTTTATGCTCAGATTATTAAATGCATTTTCAAAAGAATTAAAAGATGAATGTTTAAAAATGATGTCGGTTGTTAAACAATCTTTAAAATTAATTTTAAATAAAGTCTCGTTAGTGAAAGAATAAACTCTTTGGAGTTCACTTATTGAAAAAAACCTTTCTCCGTTTTTGTTTATATGAGTGAACACTATAATATAAGTGAAGATGATGTAAGATATGTAATTTTCAACATAATGAATCGAAAAAGTACCGGATTTAGCTATGTCTCGAACGAAATGAACAAATATGGTTGCAGTGACGTCTTGGTAAAACTAATAAAAAATATTTTAGAGAAAATTGTCCAGTATGGAGTAATACCAATTATTTTCAACATTGGTAAAATAGTTCCAATTACGAAAGATGAAAAAAAAACTATTAATGACACTTACTTTATTCGACTAATTACAATATCTGACGTGATATCAAGCATTTTCGAAAAAATAATGCTTATCGAAATTTTAAAAACAAGCACTGATCCTGATAAACAACTTGAATTTAAGAAAAATAGCTCATAGTCATGCAATATTTTCAAACCTGTGCAATTGATGCAAGCAAATCATTCGACAAAGTAAATAGAAAAATTCTTTTTGAAAAACTAATTAATAAAAGTCACCTTCAAATCTGGAGATGCCTGAAAAACTATTATGATGAATCAATGGCATTAGTAATGAACGGAAAAATATTAGCTCACTTTTCAAAACAACCATAAGAGTTAAACAAGGTGGTCCATTATCGCCTAAGCTATTCTCAATCTATGTCGAAGATCTTATAAAAGAAATAGAATCAAAAAAACTGGGTACAAAAATACATAACCTTTACACAGGAATAATCATGTATGCAGATGACATTTTACTCCTTTTGCCAAGTATCAAAGAACTTCAAGAAGCACTCTATAAATGCGAAAAATATGGATTTAAAAATTAAATAAAAATTAATACCGATAAAACGCAGTTTATTGTATTGTATTCGCAAAAAAAACAAAAATGCAGAAGATTAAGTCGGAAATGTACAATGAAGAGATAAAAATGCTCGAAAAAATAAAATATCTTGGTGTGTACCTTAACAGGAAGAACAATTACAAAGACCAAATTGAAAATCGTATAAAATAAGCTTTTAAAACAATTGCATCTATTAAATATCTCCAAACCGAAAATCAACACTTAAATTTGAATATAAAGATTCATTTCTATATAGTATTTGTAAGACCGGTTTTAATTTATGGATTGGAAAATTATGCACTAAATAATTTGGAGATAAAAAAAAGTTCAAACAACGGAGAGCACAATGATAAAATGAATGATAAATTTAATAAAAAATTCACACTCTACAAATCACCTTTCGGCTCTTGTTCTTGAAAAGATGGAACAGAAGCTGATGAAAGAAAAATTAGGATTCTTAAAAAGACTTGCAAATAATGGCTATCGGTTTTCTAATACCTCAAATTTATTAAAAATTACCTCTAATTTGTCAAAAAATACCTCAAAATATTAATAAAAGTGTCAAAAAAAATGAAACCAACCCTTTTAATTAAAAAATACCTATTTATTAAAAAATCAAACAAATTATATAAATGTCTATCTAATTGATTAAAACCTCTCTAATTAATTAAAAATCCATCTAATTAATTAATTTTCAGCCTCAAAATTTTATATAAAAAGAATTGTATTTGATATTTTGATGAATCGAAATTAAAAAACTTCAAAATGAGTTTGGATCAAGAAAATACTCTCTCAGAGGAAGTATTATTGGAAAACGAAATAGACGATACCCAAGATGATGAAGAAGAAATTGTTGTTAAAAATAAGCGTGGTAAAGGTAAAGTGTACGATTTCTACAAAGATTATGATACTTTTGAAATTTTCCAACAAGAAATGAAATCAAAAAATATCGGTGATACGTTATGGAATTATACAGGCTTAAAGTCAAACAAAAATGAAGATAAGTACTGTTATGATTGCAATTGTCAAAAAAATGGATGCAAAATTTCAATGTTTTACAAAATAACCGATAAAAAAGAAAATGGTTCAGCTTTTATATCCGATGGAAAGCACTCTGGTGATGATGAGCAAGTGGAACAAGCAAATGTTTCAGATGAAATAAAAAAGCAAATTAATTACCATGAAAATCTTGGTTTAAAGCCCAAAGAAATTATTCAGCAATTAATCAATTTAGGACTAAACCCACCTAAATATTCTCAATTATTATACATTATCAAAAAAGCACGTTCAAAAAAAGCAACAACTCAATCAACAGCACAAGCAAAAACAAGCTTAAATGATTTAAAGCAATGGTGTGAAAGCAAAACAGAAATACCAGATGACGAAGATGAAGTATTCGTTTGAAAATATGAAATTAAACCAGCTCAGGAACAACAATTTAGAATATTTGTAACAACGAAACGATTAATTGGTTTTGCTAAACATAACCATCACTTTCTAGCTGATGCTACATATAAGCTTACATCAGGAAATTACCCAATACTTACTGGTGGTACAACTGATCGTGAAAAAAAATTTCATCTTTTTGGTCTGTGTGTAAGTAGACATGAAAAAGAAGCTGATTTTAGTTTTTTTTTCTCTGCAGTGAAAGAAACATATCAAAAAATTTCAAATGAAGAAGTCAATTTCAAATGTTTGATTGCCGACAATGCCGGTGCTATTACAAATGGTTTTAGTTCAGTTTTTACATTAGAAAAACGATTTGATTGTTGGGCTCATATGAAAAGAAATATTGATTTACATTTAAAATCAGTTGATGATTATTATAAAAAAAAATAAAAGATGATATTTATTCGATACAAAAAGTATTTTCACAAGAATTTTACGAAACAGCTATAAAATTATTTAAAGAAAAATGGTCAAAAGTCAATAATAATGCAGTTAAAATTTTTGTCGACTATTTCATGAAACAATGGGGCGAAAACAATATTGGATGGTTTGAAGGTTACGCACCTGGTTTACCTAGCACAAGTAATTCTCTTGAATCGACACACGATAAAATAAAAGAGACAATGAAAGGCAAACGACTTGAATTAATTGCATTTCTTGACAAATGTCAAAAAGTACTTGAATCAATTGAAAATTAAAAATTGGTCAATTGAGAAGTCACCAATACTAAAATTAGTTAATCCAGAAACAAATGAAACAAATTTTGCCGAGAATAAAAATCAAAAAAAATTTATAAATAAAGTACAGTACCCGATATCACTAAACAAAACATGAATGACGCCTATGGATGGAATTGCTTGAACAAAACAATACAAACATATTAATATTATAATTTAGTTAAAAAAATAATAAATTGTTACGAGCCTATAAAATTTATGTCTCTTTGTTACTTAGGTCCTAACAAGAATTAAAAGAAATTGTTCTTTTTTTATATTTATTTAAATAAATGAAAAAGGCCACTTCTAGCTGAAATACATTGTATAAAGAAAAGAATAAAGAAAAAATAATAAAGAAAAAATAATAATAATGATGATCCAAATACAAACTGTTTTCACAGTGTTTTATACTTGAAATTCGATTCAGTTTACACTGATCCAATTTCAAGTATAAACTGACTAAACAAAGTTCTTCTTTAAGTTGAAAGTAGTTGTTGTCATTTAAAGGACTACAACATACCTTCCCCCTAAAGAAGACAAAACATTAAATTAACAAAATAACTTATTGGTCTTCGTCACAGTGGCACGACTCCAATCGTTTTTCCAACACATCAATATCCTTCGCCATCTTTTTGTTGGCCTCACCTATGCTCTCCGCAGCTGCAACAATTCTGGCTTTGTCCTACAACAATTCGCCTATGGATGGAATTGCTTGAACAAAACAATACAAACATCGATACCTGGAACAGATTATTTTTATGTTAAAGAAGGTCTTTTGTATGATCTTAGTCGTAATGAATGCAAAGAATATGAGCAAAAATTGACATCAAAAAGTTGGTCAACATTTGATATTATGATAAAGCATTTATCTAGTATAAATCGTTTTTCCATCAATATAAATAATTGGAGAGAAACAACGTGTACTTGTTCAGATTGGCAAAAGTATTACGAGTGTAATCATCAAATTGCAGTTTGTGCAAGGCTAAAAAAATGTGCTCTTAGTTGACTTTTTAGCTGAACATTGTCAATTTTTATTTGATTTCTATTGCGATTCGCTTCACCTTGGTCGCGAAATTCGCTCTTATTATCTTCTGGTTTCACTTCAGACTCTACGGACTCAATAAAATTTGAATCTCTCAAATTTTCGATTAAACATTGACGTTATAAGTAAGAATCACTCGTGGCTTCGTTCGATTGGTTTTTATTGATCCTTCTCTGTCTTTTTTGCCATTTTGCATGCATTTCAAGATCGAAAATTCGCCTTATCTCACAAGACATTTCTTTAATAGTCGCCTGAATTGAATTAATTTGGTGAAACAATAATGGTAATTTACTAATTACATCTCTTTCCAACAAACAATCATAACCAGAAATATTTTCGGTGACAATCACCATCGTATTTTCCAACCTCAAATGTGGCACAATTAAACACCTTTTCAAGCAAACAGCTCCAATAATTTTTATCTCATTTGAACACGAAAACAATTTGCTTCCGTTGTAAGACCTCATCACCGTGTCCGGATCGTGTCTTTTTAGTAAATTAAAAGTTTTGTAATTAATTATTGTTTTGTCAGCACCACTATCACACATGTAATCAACTAATGTGTTGTTGAACAATGCTTGTCCTAAAATTGGGCGACAATAATTCATTTGGGCTTCACCTTTACCAAGATACGGTTCGTGTGGTTGAACTGGCTTATTGTTTCATACTTGAAAATTTTAAAACCTAATATAATTCTAAATATTTCTACCAAATGTACAAGTATGAATGTTGTCCCTTTCTTTTTATCCTTTATTATGTTTAAAACCGTTAATGTTATCTAAGCAATTAGCAATTTTTTTGAAAAATTTTTATTTTAGATTTATTTTAAAATATAAAAAAGTGAATTGAAATTATTAATACATTAATCAGTCACTTAAAAAGATAAGGGTAATAGCCTATTGATAAAATATTAAAGTAAACAAAATGCGTTGTTAGCAACACAATTCAGGAAATATTCTAAAACCTTAAAAATTTTAATAGAATTATAAATCGAATGACTAAAAAGAAGAATTGATTGAGAACTTTGAGTTTCGCTACTTGCTTGGATTACATTTGGATTTAATCGAGCTGAAATTCTTGAATTTCGAGTATTTCTTGAATTTGTTGCATTCGAAGTTTGTCGTTTGGGTGGCATTTTTATAATTTATTTTAATCTAAAATTTTGATTTTATTATTTATCTTAAAATGTATTTGAGTTAAATTGAAATCAATTAAAATAAGATTTTAAATTTTTATTTAATAAAAATTGCTTGGAAAAATAATATTTTGGCATGCAAAATTTTGTTAATTTTTTAAATTGAATTTTAAACATAAAACTTCTTTTCTTTTCAAAATTAACATTATTTTTAAAAAAAAATTAAATTCCTTAAATAAAAAAAATTATGAACGCGAGTTTAATACCAACTAAACGAGTACGAGTAAAAGAAATTACTCGAGTAATACTCGTCAAACGAGTACGAGTAAAAGTAATTACTCGAGTAATACTCGTCAAACGAGTATGAGTAAAAGTAATTACTCGAGTAATACTCGTCAAACGAGTACGAGTAAAAGTAATTACTCGAGTAAAACTTGTCTAACGAGTGCGATTTTGGGTACGAATACAATACTTGTACTCGTGTGAAAACTCGTCTTTGTTTCGAGTACAAATGTATGCTCCAGTTCTTTAAATCATTTATCATGCCGTACTTTGACTATTGTCTATCATTATCAATATATTTTACAAAAAGATCAATTCAAAAATTATATAATTCTTATTACTTTTGTGTTCAAAGATTATTAAATATTCGCCCAAATATTCATGGCAATGATGACTTTAACACTTTAAATATTGAGTTGAATAAATTTAACATCGACTGCTTTCAGCATAGAATTATCAAACGTCTTGCTCATTTTGTACATAAAATTGTAAATTTAAAAACATCGCCTGTTGACTTAAAAGAAGTATTAATCAGCAACCGCTCGAAAAATGTTGATTATAATCTAAGAAATTCAAATGACTATCTTGTTCCTTCAAAAGGAAAGTTTAATGATTATGTTGAAAAAACGTTTGATTATTTTTATTCTAAGTTCATCAATAAATTACTTATTGATGATCTCCATTTAGATTTTGCCCTATTTAAACGAAGAATAAACAATAACATTAATTTAATTTTTATAAAATTTTGTAAAATTTTTTCTAATTTTGATGTTAATTTCAGAAATTTAATTTTTTATTAATATTTTAATTTTTATGTGAATTTTTTTATTAATAAATGGGCTCAATCATCCCATTACGGGTTTTGACCTTAGGTCTCTTTGATTGAGTTGAAATATATAACTTAACACGTGATGAGTGTAAACAGTACACGGGTAAACTCGATTTATAGCCATTTTGATACAATGATCCTTGAAATGAACCAAATTCGCATTATTAGCATCAACAAGGAAAATTGGAAATTAAGTAAATGTACATGTGCATTTTACTAAGAAAATTATTTTTGTAACCACATAATAGGTTGTTTATAAGAAAGGTCTGAATATTCCTATAAGCAACAAGCGTAAAAGAGGAGCTCCTATCAAAACAAAATCTGCACTCGAATTTCAACCATCTGAGTTAATTTCAAACAAAGAAATCGGCATTGAATCACTCGAAGACGATGACGAAGAAGATGATGTTGTCGAAACGACGAGCAAGAGAGCAATTATGGAGAAAACAAATGAAATCAAAAGCTCAAGCATTCATAAGTTTTGAGACGCAAAAATGTTAAAAAAGAGGTTTTTATTGTCAAAATGGCTGTATATAAAAAAATAGGTAATTTTTTTTATTTTTTTTTATGTTATTTTTTTTTTACTTAATTAGTGAATAAAATTTAAATAAAGTTATGATTTAATTGAATTAGTGTTTTTTCATCTTTTTTTGTGATATTTTATTATTTTTTGTGTTCTTTTTCTGGAATAAATATTATAAACTGAATTGGTTAATTGTTTATTGATTGTGTTATTTATTAACTAAATTAGTGAAGATTTTTACTGGATTTTTGGATAGATATTATTTATGCTATTTATTTTTTCCATATATATAATAAAAAAAATACCTTGAAAAAAACAAACAATCTAATTAACACTTATTTTCTTATGTAATATTTTTTGGTTATCTAGTAGGTTCTTTTTACTCTCCGGTCAGACTTACCAAGTCCTATTCTGGACTCGAGGTTTTCGGATTAAAACAATAAGGTATTTGAACAACTTTATTGGGACACGAGGTCCGAATCCAAAACCAAATTAACAAAATTAAATAATATAAACAAAAATAACTAACAAACTAAAAACTAAAAAAAAAACATATATTAACTAAACTTAAACTAATAACAGACTTACTTGAAAAACCTGAAATAACTTGCGAAACATGTATTTAAAAAACAAAAACAATAATTTGAGAAAAACTGACTTGCTTCTTTCTTGGACGTCTACACTTACTCTTTTTGAGGACTGCTCACTCTTGTTAGTTAGATTTTTTTGGTCTTCCACGTTTACGTTTCTCAACAACTTCAATATTGTTTTCGACAAGATCTTGTACTGTTGAACTTGAAGCCAAAACAAGTTGATTTTGATTAGTCACATTAATTTACACTAAAAATCGTACTTGAAACCAGAGATGGTCAAAAGTCAAAGTCATGAAGTCAAAGTCAAGTCTGGACTTAGACTTTAAATTATATTTTTTCCTGAATAAAAAATTCAAGACTTATAATTTTTTTATTTATTTTAATTCTATTTTAAAAAATTAGTAAAATTTTTGAATTGATTATTTTCTAATTTTTGAAACAAGTCAAAGTTCTGACTTGCACTTGACTTGTGTCAAAAATTAAAAAAAAAAAATTTTTAAATATAACTAATTCAATAAAATGTCACTATTAAAAACTTTTTATAAAAACTTGTTCAAATAAAAAATTAATTTAAAAAAAAGTAAGCCATTTAATATTTAATTTTACTTCCTTTTATTTAGTGTGTTTTTAAAAATGACTAAAAGTCTAACATTTTTTTTCAATATTTGCAAAATTTCTTAAGCTTGCAACCTTGAGTGACACCAGATTTGATGTGAAAATTCTTCGAAAATATCTCTTCATATTTTACTTTGAATTTACGATTTGAAATAAAGTTACTGATCCAGTTTATTAGATAAACAGGTAATTTGATTTTGTTTAATTTAAAAAGAAGTCCAT
>QEOQ01000238.1:285986-334640 GCA_010279815.1 Brachionus plicatilis
ACCAGTGGAACAGAATGATTCAATCCTGCCCTGACATATCTCTCACTCAACTCAAAAAGTCGATTTGTAACTGTTAGGAGTTTAAGTTTATTGAAGGCCTCTTGGTGCATAATATTTGAGGGTGTATCATATTTCAGCTTCAAAAAAGATCGAACTGCTGAATTTTGAATTACTTGTATTTTTTTTATGTTAGTTTCTGAGAATGAATTTAAACAAGGAAAAGAATAATCCAAGATTGATCCTATCAAGGATTTGTAAAGATTACCTAATGTTTTGGTTTTAGACCCCATTTCCTATTTGAAAGATATTTTATTATATTAAGTCTTGAATTACAGCGCTCTTTCATTTCATCCACCATTGGACCAAATGTAAGTTTTGAGTCTAATGTAATACCTAAAAATTTCACTTTTTCCTCGTTATTTAAGTTGCTGTCATTAATTTTAAGGTTAAGATTTATTTTAACTTTAGTTAATTTCTCAAAGATCAAGTAACATGACTTTTCAGTAGAAATTTTCATTTTCCATTTGAAAAGCCATCTTTCAACTTCTTTTAAGTACTTATTAATCATTTATTCAAGATTTCCTGTCTTTTTAAAAATAAAAAAAGTAGCCAAATCATCTGCAAAAAGAAGAGAGTATTGGCAATTTGTTTTGTTTCTTTTTGGTATGTCATTTATAAAAATGCTAAAAAGAAGTGGACTAATTACCAGAGACTGTCAAAATATGCTGAAAAAAAAAAAATTTATGCACTAAAATATTCTCCAAAATTTATTAAAATATGCTTTGCCTTTACTTCCAATATGCTTTTAAAGTTTGAAAGCATATCCTAAATATGCTTTAAATATGCTTTATATGCTTTTAATATGCTTTATATGCTTTTAATATGCTTTATATGCTTTTAATATGCTTTATATGCTTTTAATATGCTTTATATGCTTTTAATATGCTAAATATCCATAAAAAATTAACGAAATTATAAAATTTGATTTTTAAATCTATAATATATTTTAATGAATAAAAATATTTAATAAAAATTACAGGATATGGTTTATTTATAGTTTGTTTTTAAGAAATTTATCAAATTTCAAATTTATTGGAATATTTTTTTAGGAATTACAGTTTGAAATAACTTATAAAAATTAAATTAAAAAACAGAAATACAATTTTCAAATGAATTCTAGTCAGCATAATAAAGAGAATTACAAAAAACTTATTCAGAATCAGATTCTGAATCACTAACTATTAAATCATCTCTTTTTTTTTCAGAGATTGTTTTCAATTCCATTGAATTAAAATAAAAAAAATTATTAATTTTAATATTATCAGCTGTCATGTTGTAACGCTTGTCATCTAATATTGTTTTATACTTAGACAAAGCACGCTCTGAATCACACGAACAAGCGGGTACTTTAATATACCATCTCACAACATTAAAGATTCTAGGCAATCTATCTTTTTGTGAACTCCACCAATTATCTAAATTAAATGTCACATTAGGATCTCGAGGCACTAAAATGAAATCAGAGCATATTTTTAGATAAATCGGCCATTCATCAACAAGCTGGTCAAGAACGTTGGCCGGAATGTCATGCTCATTCAAATTGGTTGAGAACGTGCTTACTTGAAAAGGATCAAAAAGCCTAGCGTTCTTAAAAAATGTCATTCCAGGTTGCCCACCACAAAAAAAATACTTGCCTAGTTTAGCAACTGCTCCTGTAAAAAGCATCGTTCCGAATTTATTCTCAGCAGTGTCATCGTTTTTATATAGATCTAATTGAGCTCTTAGCCAAAAAAATAAATCGTGAATAGGGCGGGAGTCTGTGTTTAAATCAAGTTTTATTAATATAACTTGAAAAACAGGTCTTGACAAAGGGTCAGTTGTTTCGTCACAGATGACACAAACTTTCGAATCTTCAAAAAATCCGACTAAGCCTTGAAACTCTTGCTGGTAAATAATCGGCAAATTGCGACGAAGTGTTGAGGAGGAAGGAATTCGAAAATCGGGCTATTTTAAAGAACAAAAATAATTGATAAAATTTTTTTTATTTTTAAAATTACATTCAAATAAGTATCAAATAAGGCTTTGAAACATTTATTTTCCAACTTGTGAAGTGGAATATTTGCTGAAGCAAAAGAAGTAATCAAATCTTTTACAAACTTTTCTTTCTCCTCAATTTGGTTAAATTGAGACTTCTGCTTGCAGTAGATTCTCTATTATTAAAATTTTTGATATGCAGAGCTGTTTTTAAATGTTGTGAGACTGAAGACTTTTTTTCGAAATCAAGCTCTATGTTGCATGCTTTACAAACTAATTTGGATTTTTTTACAGAAAGTTTATCGGATCCAAACTCAAGGACTCTTTTAGATGGTGTAGGAGAACTAATTGGCATTTTTTAGAATTAATTTTTATTTTTAATCAAAAGAAATGTTTCAAAAATTATATGTTCCAAAAAATTAATTAAATGATCTTTAAATATGTTTTTTTTGCATAATATATGCTTTATATGCTTTTAATATGCTTTAAATGCTTTTAAAATGTCTAATATGCTTAAAATTATTTAAATGCTTTTTAAGACAAAATATGCGTCACAACATGAAATATGCTTAAGCATATTTTGACAGTCTCTGCTAATTACCGACCCTTGTGGAACTCCTGCTTTAATAGGGTATTGATCACTTAAATGACCATTTACTTTTACTCTAAAGGATTTAGTAGATAATTTTATTTAAAAAAGTAGATAAAATAAATAGTAGATAAATAATTTTTTTAATCAGATAAAAATAGTATTCAAAAGATATTTTTATTCAAATGTAGATAATTGTTTTCTGAAGTAGATATTTATCATAAAAGTGCTAATTTTTTGTTTTTTGACACTTACACTTCAAAAAATTACCAGTTTGAATTAAATTAATTTCTTAATTGCGTAATATATTAAGCTAAACATATTAATAATAATAATAATAATTAATTACAAAATATTCCTAACAGGCTGGCTGAAAAGAAGGCACTACGCCGTTCGGAGCTGCCAAGAGGAACTATTCCCTCTAAATTAAATTTTAAATAAATAAATAAGCTTAACATATTTGATATACTATTCAATGAATTATACTTCAAAAAAAAATTAAACAAAAAATGTTTGAAGCTTCCTCAACTTCTGTACTCTTATCAGTCAATAATCAGGAAAATCAACTTGATAATGATGTTGAAGACATAGAAGAAATTCAAACTAAGCGCGGAACTAACACTGTTTACGACGAGTACGCAACTTATGCTCACATTGCCGAATTTGTAGAGTCTCTTGAGCAAGGCCAGATAGACGGAAATAAGTGGTCAAAAAAGGAAAAAAGAGTTACAAAACTTGGAAAAAAGCAATTTTACAAGTGTAGCTCTTGTTCAAAAAAAATGCTTTCGCTTAAGCTTCGAACAAGTCTAGAAGTTAAAGTTTGTATCGAAGATTGTCTCCACCAGCACAGCAACGCTAATTCAAAAGAAGCATGGGAAAAAAGCAACAATCGGGTGTTGGAAATGTACCAGAAAGATAAACTATACAATCTTTAATGTCTCTCATCAAAATCAACTTGTTTTGGCTTCAAATTCAGCAGTTCAAGATCTAGTCGAAAACAATATTCAAATTTCTGAGAAACGTAAACGTGGAAGACCAAAAAAATCTAATAATGAAAGTGAGCAGCCGTCAAAAAGTTTAAGAAATTAAGTGTCAATTACTTTGTTTGTTTTATTCAAGGTAATTTTTCTTTCTGTTTTTCTTATGTTTTTTTTTAATTATCTATGTTTGAAAAAATAAATATCTACTATTAAAAACTATTATCTACTTCTTATTGATTTTATCTAATTTTTAATAAAAAAAAATTTCTACTAAAAAAAATAATTATCTACTGACAAAAAATATACCCATTAAAAAAAGGAAGAAGCTAAAATAATTTATTTTAGAAATTTGAAAAAAAGTCATTTCAGATCCTAAATATTTACTTTATTTATTTGATTATTAGTGCCGAGTTAAAGGAATATATTTTTTGGTAGCAGCTTATTTTATTCTTTCGTATCTAATTTTAATTATAAAAAGGAAAAATAATTTCAGGAAAACAGATATTTATTTTAATTAGCATATATTTGTTTTTTTTTAACAGCAAATTAAATCACCCGAAAAAAAATTAATAATAAAAAAATCAAAGATATAAAGAAAAAATATTGACACATTTTTGTTATGATTTGACAACTAAATTTAATTATTTTTACGTCTTTTTCTTGTGGTTGGATTTGAATGAACAATTTCGGCGTCAGTATTTTGAACATTTAATGACTTTGGGGGACGTCCTCTTCCGCGTTTTTGAGCTAATGGTTGAACTGATATGCTTGAAGCTACTTGATTTGAATAACTAAGAGGCACCATTGAATTTTCAAAAGCTTCTTCAATATTATTTGATGTTGATGGCATAACAGGCTGTAAACTTGTGGGTTGATTAGGCTCTTGAATGTCATTATATTCCAAATTTTGATTCATCCAATGATTCGAATTTCTTGAAAGTCCATTTATAGCTTTTTTTTTCTACCACGTTTGGAATTTCCTTCGATATTCAAATCTAGACCTGGAATATCGTTTAAACCCAAAAAATAGGAAACTCCTATACTATGTTTGCATTTTTAATTTTTTTTCTAATTATAACAAGAACAAGTACTCGATTCCCATGTTGCTAAATTAACATTCACACATTTAATTGAATAGTTCCAAATTAGATAATCTTCAAAACTTGTCCAACCATCTTCTTTAGCGAAAAAGTCTTTACATTTTTCTTTATTAGCGTCTGTTAAAGCTTTAGAAGAAGTAAACATGTAATTGAGTTTTTCTTCTACTGTGTACTTAACTATTTTTTTCCTAACTTTAGCCACTCATAACCGAATGTCCAGTCCTTTGTTTCAATAGTAGGTTTTAAAGCAAATTTTTTTGTTGTTCTAAAATTTGAATCCCTATCTTTAGACCAATTCTCGATAAATGGAACAATGCATTTAATAAAATCTCTTAATGAAAGCCTTTCTCTAAATGTACCCTCTTCCTTAATTACATTATTTGTCGACTCCAATGCATTGTTAGTACTTGGGTAACCTTTAGCGAAATCTTCAAACCAACCTTTGTTACTTTCAGTAAGCCATTGTTCCTTGAAATAGTTCAAAAACTCGTTTATCTTCAAATCGTTTTTGGCCCTCCACTTATTTTCCAAAAGCTGCATAACAACGTCAAAGTGTTTTTCTTGAACGTTTGATTGCAAATCATAAAAATCAGCTTTAATTAAGTCTTGTTCGGGAAAACCATTTGTACGCTCTTTGATTTTTCTTTCAACATGTGCCCAACACGTTATTCGTTTATTTAACTCAAAGACATTTTTGAATCCATTTGTAATGGCTTGTGCTGCATCAGCTATTAATACAGTTGGAGTGTAATCATATTGATACAATTGAAATGATAAATCGCGGACTGTTTTGAACATGAACGTGAAATCGTCTTCGGTTTCATTTTTAGTAATAAGCATACCGAATGGATGAAATGCTTGGTCTGCATCTGTTGTACCACATAATAATAAAGGAAAATTGACCCATAATAATTTGTAGGTTGCATCAGTTGCTATATGATTAGCATTACGAGCAAACGAAATGAGACGTCTTGTTGTCATAAAAATAAGAAAATTTACAGATTTCAAGTCAATTTTAAATTCCGAAACTGTAAAAACTTGATCGTGATTGTCTGGTATTTCTTTTAAAGAATTGGCCCAACTTCGAAGATCCTCAACTGTCATTTACCGTAACCTTCGTTTAAATGATCTCGTAACCAACGTGAAATATATTTTGGCTGCTTTTCGTCGTTGTAAAGAATAATCACTTTTTCTCTTGTTTTAGTTGGAATTTCATCAGTTACTTTGTTGTGAATATGTAGCGAGTCTTGTTGTTGAACTGTAACTTTGGTGTCTGTACTATGTTTTACAACGCATAATCGTTTATCACACAAACAACATTTGTAAAATATTTTTTTAGTTTTGTTTTTGTTAACTCGAACATCTTTTTTTGCCCAATTGTTGTCATCAATTTTACCATCTTTGATATCTTTAGTGCATTGTTGATACGAAAAATAGACTGCGAAATCGTCGTAAAGAAAAAAAAATATTGTAGAAAATTAAAACCCTCTTCCTCTTTTTTTTGAGTTAGTAAAAACTTCGTTTAAACTTGTATCATTATCGGTATCGTCGTTTTTGGATCGATTGGTCATGGAATATCAAGAATTGACGTTGAGGATTCAGAAGTCATGATAATTTTTGAATAGTTTTTTGGATTAAAATGAATTTAGATAAATTATATAATTTTAAGTAAAGAATAAGTTTTCTCAAAGGTATAAATAATACATTTAAAAGTTTTTAATTAATTATTTATATTGTCAGTTGTAATTAACTAATTAAGTGTCAATTAATTTACACGTTTTTTTTTATTTCAAACATTCTCTTGAAAATAAATGTTATCTTTTAACTGACAACATTTATCTACTGAAGAATAAATTTATCTTCTAATCAATTAATTTTGCTACTAAAAAAAATAATTTTCTACAATATTTTTATCTACTAAAAATTAGATACTATAAAATATTATTAGCTGCTACCGAAAAACTAAGCCCGAGTTAAAGCTCCTTCAGATTAAAAAAAATAATCAAGAAAAAATAAATTAAAAGTTAAGAAAGTTAAAAATAATATAAAAGAAAATTAAAATAGACAAAAAGAAAAAATAAAAACAATGGAATGCCAATGAAAGGTGCGACATGCTCATTAAATAAAATTATTTTATCTTCTTACTTTTTTTAATGTTAAGATTAACTTTTAAATTCAAATTAAAGCCCCCTAATTTCGAATTTTCAAGTTTAAAACCCTTTGATATCAAGAAAGATTTTGAACAGATTTGAATTAATGCTACATTGACCTGTACGAAAAGGAATTGCATTTTTTAAATCTAAATAGAATGTATGATTGAGTTTTTTATAGAATAAGTTTTTCCGAAAGTGTACTTTAAATGCTAGGGTGTCTCTTTATCTTTCTAAAAAAAATAAATAAAAGATTTTTATTAGTTTTTTCTGTTGGACAAAAAAAATTAAGAGTTTTTTCTTACTTATTGTGTATTTATTTTATTTTTTTTTCTAAATTTTTCCAATGGGCTTTAAAATAAACCATTGATTAATAAATGCTTTTCAAAAAACACTATTGTTACTTAACCAATTAACAAGACTTGGGAAAAAGATTTTTACAATTTTTTATTTTTTTTTTTAATAAGGAAATTCACTTCGTTGAAAAAAAAATTCAAGAAAATTAAACATTTATTTCAATAATTAAAATAAGAAGCCTGTTAATTAATCAAATTCAAATAGCAGAGTAGACAATTTTTAAAATTTTTGTTCAAAAGAGTATAAAAAAATATCATAACACTTGATGAAATTAAATAAACAAAATTCCCGGTTAAGTAATAATTGGTACAAATCTTATTAATGTGTTCACAGTTTCTCTCTAAAATATTGCCAAAAAAAACCTTCATGTTAAAAAAAAGCTCAATTGCTCTAAACAAAAGCAATAAACTGATATAAATTGTTATAATAATTGTCATTCTTAAAGTTGTTTTATTATTCTTTTTCAGTTTTGTACTATCATTCGCAAATACATTTTTTATTAATTGTTTCTTTTTATTAAGATCAGATCTAAACTTTAACATCAAAAGCAAGTCGAAAATCATAAGCAAAAAAACCAAAACAAAATCATTCATCAATATATTTAGGCTGAATACTGAAAAATATAAAGGATTTCGTTGCTTTAAAATTAAAGTCCTATAATGTCTAAATACTTCGGGATCGAATATTCCTTTAAATGTATTCCTCGAGGGAAATTCAGGATAATCATCATAAAATTCTACATGAGAAGCGACATTTATTTCACTAGTCAGAACTTTATCGATATTAAACAAAAATCCAAAGCAAGCAATCAAACAAAATGTCATTATGATATATTTTTTTTGGCTGAATAAAATAGTTGATTTTGAATTTATATTTTTGTACCTTTCAAATGAAATAAATAGAGACAAAATATTTGAATAGGTTTTTATAATACCACCTAAAAAATCAACTACAAATATTTCATAATATTGAATTATTACAGATCGACTTATATCTGGACAAAAGTCACCGCTGATATAAGCGCAAATATTCAAAGTATGGAATAAGTAGATAAAAGCAAAAATAAAATTTAAAACACTGTGTAAATACATGCATTGGTATACTCTGAGGGATGTGGCATTTTTTGATTTAATCAACTTACACAGAATGACAATGCTTAAAAAATTGGTTGTCAGACCGAGTAGACTGAAAAAAGGGGTGAAAAAAAGTAGCATCACTGACAACAATTCTGTTTGATAAAACAAATCTACATAATTGTATTTTATTTTATAAAATTTCTTTGAACTACATTTGTTCATCATTGAATTAAAATCACATGTTTTTTTTAAAAAGTAAAAACAATAAATTTTTAAATTAAATTGAACAAAATCTGTGTTGCTGAAAGACTGATTGATCAGCCAGAGATATAAACATGAACAGTTGAAATTACTTGCTAGGGGAACGGGTAATATAAAGCGATTTTTAGGAAAGTCTTTAAAAAGACAAAAATCTTGATCTGGATATTCGTAAAAATATATATACAAATTGACAGTGAACTTTTTTAGACAATTGTTATCATTTGAGTTTAAACTTGCCAAAAATTTCAATCCATTTTTTACAAGGTGAATATCAAAATTTTCTTCCAAGTTAATCTTTTTTAAAAAGTTTAAATTTTGAAAGATATTCTTGCTAATTATTTTCAGTCGTCCATCTAATGAAATCGAATTGACTTTTTTAAAAATATTTCTATTTAATAATCGTTCATCAAATATTGCTTGATAAAAATTGAGACTCAGATATTCTATCTCTGAACCAATGTCTTCTGACACATTGCTGAATCCAAGTAGATTTTTTTTCAAGATTGTATCAACTAGTCCATAGATAAATAGATTGTTGATTTTACTTTTTGAAAACATCCACGAACTTGTGTTTAAGTTTAAGGTACAATCATTCAGGAAATAAATTGCATTAATATTTTTGAATAAAGATATTGAATCTGTTGATTGATTTTGAGCATTAGAAAATTTTAATTTTATGTCAGATAAACTAAATACTATTTGAATAGAATCTTTTTTGTTAACCAAAATTTCGAAAATTTTCAGGTCGCTTGTGATACCCTTTAATCTGGAAAATTGGATGTTTACTGAACTGTGATCGGGAGAAAGGGAGCTGAAATCAAGAGAATTTTCTAGGAATATTGGAAACTTTGGAAAGAAAAAAATCACTTGGCCGAATCTTAAAAATTTGTGCATACAATTAAATTTTATCTGTGAAAATGTGATGAAGTTTTTTAGCTCTATTTCAATGTTGAAACTTTTTGATTTATAGCTGAATATTTTGTTGAAAAGCTCACATTCTTTTTTATTATTTGTGCTGATGTTCGCCAAATGTTCGCCATAAATCGTCAAAATAATTATTAAAATAAATTTAATTTTCATTTTGAAAATTTTGACAATTTTCAGTCTTTAAAATCATATTATATACCTAAAATTGTAAATGAATATTTTAATGTAGAGAAAAAAATTAGTAAATAGTCTAAAATGCTTTTAACTAAATAATTAAAATTCCATTTAAATCATAATGATTCGAATGAAATTTAAATAAATATATATTTACTAAATATAGAATGTCATTCTAAATCTTAAAATATAAATTATTTTTTCCTCTTTTCTTCCATCTTGCTCATTAAAATTTTAAGGCATTGAATGCCTCTATGAACATCAATTTACTCAATCAAACAGTTTGGAAATATTATGAAAATATTTTGACATTCATTACATGATAAATATGTTAAAACCTTATGTTTTGGTCCTTAATAATTATTTAAATATAGCAATTTGATTTGTTTTATATTTTTTGCTGTCAATTTTATATCATTAAAAAATATAATTCGAAATTAATAATATTATTTTTTTTCATTTTTCATTGATTCTAATTAAATTTTAATGCTAAATAGTTATATCGAATGGAAAACTCGATTTAATTGGTTGTAGCAGCCCATGATTTGTGGGTTGTGGAGGTTTAAACTTCTGACACGTCAAGCATGTTTTGACCCATCTTTCGAATTCTTTAAACATTCAAGGCCAGAAAAATTTCTTTGTCAAATATTTGTACATCTTATCTCGGCCGACATGAGTAAAGGCTTGACAGTGATACTGGTCCAACACTGTTGCAATTAATTGTTGCTGCACCATTATCTTATTCCCCTCAACTGTCGTATAATATAACTTCTTAAGAATTACTTTATCAGTTTCTTAAACTGATTCCTCCCCCCGCCTCAGCTGATTAAATATTGATTGTATAAACGGATCTTTCTTTTGCTCTTCCTCCATGTTCACGGAGTCGAGTGGACTTATCTCGTTTAGAAACAAACAATTTGTTTCCTTACTAATTTGATCGTGGGCGTGAGATCTGGACAGACAGTCAGCGTAACTATTGGAAGTGCCCTTTTTATATTTGATTTCAAAATCAAATTCAGACAATCGCAGTGCCCACCTAACGAGTCTAGCGCCATTAGTTTTCATGAGCCACTTCAAAGACTCGTGGTCTATTTCTACTACAAAGTGAAACCCAATTACATATGACCTAAATTGCTCACATGCCCAAATTATTGCCAAAGCCTCTTTTTCCCTTATATGCCACTTCTTTTCACCTGGCTGTAAAGCCGTTCTTATGTACATAATAACATGTTCAGCTCGTCGATTTCTTGACAAAGAACAGCTCCAAGACCCGTTTCAGACGCATCACATTGAACTTTAAACGGAAAGTTAAAGTTTGGATGCCTAAGAATAGGTTCACTACTTAGTTATTCCTTAAGAAATATGTAAGTGTCTTCATGCTTCTGGGTCCACTAAAAGTCTTTATCCTCTTTAACCAAATCGTTCTGCAGCATGTTTTGCATAAGCTTTTATGAACCTCCTATAGTACCCTTTGAGGCCAAGGAACGTCCTTAATTCAGTTTTATTCCTTGGTGACTTGATTTTAGATATGAATTTTACCTTTTTTGGATCAGGACTAATCCCTTCAGATGACACCCTATGACCCAAATACGTAAGTTCTTTCCGAAAAAAAGATTATTTGTTACCTTTAATCCTTAAGTTAGTCTTTCTAATTCTTTCAAAAACCAATGTTAGGTGCGCAAGATGTTCTTCAAATGTCTTAGAGAAGATGATGACATCATCTAGATAGACAAGGCATCATACCCACTTAAGACCCCAAATGCCGCGTCCATGTACCTTTGAAAAGTAGCGGAAGCGTTAGTTAGGCCAAAAGGCATTACAAGGAATTCATAAAAACCTTGATGACTAATAAAAGCGGTTTTTTCCTTATCTGCTTCGAGCATGGGTATTTTCCAATACCCGGAAGTTAAATCGATGGTTGAAAAATAAAAAGATTGCCCGAAGGCATCCAAAAAGTCATCTATCCGTGGCAGTGGATAAGCGTCTCTTTTCGTTACTTTATTTAATTCCCTGTAGTCTATACAGAGCTGGGTCGTACCATCCTTTTTTCCAAATAGAACTACTGGGGCTGCCCACGGACTCTTCGATGGTTGGATAACCTTTAGGTCAAGCATATCCTTAATGTGTTCCTCAATCACCTCTCTTCCTGTGACTCCCGTTCTGCGCGGTGGAAAACTTTTTGGTAAACTGCGTCCAGTTTCTATTGTGTGGATTACGTTATGAGCATTTCCTGGTTCTACTAACTTTTTTGAAAATAAATCTTTTTTTATAGACAGGAGTTTCTTAAAAATCTTTGCCTCATATTCTTTTAAATGCATCTCGGTTTCATCTATACCTTCAGGTAAAACAGTCTCTTCCTCTCTTTCAACCTTTTCTTGTTCTGTCAAGTCCTTTTTGGTGCTTTCCTCATTCACATTAAAGTTTAGCAAATTAAAGTTGTTCCTCTTAAAATTTTTGAGATGCCCTAAAATGGTACTCTTAGGTAGACAAACTGTTTTCTTAGATAAATTTGATACGTTTAGCTTAATCTCTTCCCCGTACTCTATGAAACCCTTAGCTTAGAAAACACCAAGCCTCTCTACTAGATAAGGGTTGTTTTGGACAAGAACATAAGTCCAAAAGGGTTTATTAGGCTTAGTAATTGTAACATAACTGCAAAAAGGAGGAATAAAAATATCTTCAAGTCAATAAAGGTAAAAAGTATTGATTCTAAAATACTGGGGTCTTAAAGATCATATTCTGGATCTAAGCTAACTGTTTTTGAACTAGGCCTGATAGCCACGTCAAATTTCAGTACGAAGTCCATACCAAAAATACAATCATATGGTAACTTATCAACTACATAAAAATCAACTAAATAGAAGTCATTGTGAATTTCAACAGGTAGAATCACCTTGTAATGTGCTGTTAATTTAGATTCATCCCCTAATTGAACTTCACATGACTGCTTTAAAGGAGTTATTTCAACCATTTGCCTCGTATTTTTAAGAAAATCTTTTTTTACAAAATTGGTACTTGCACCGGTATCTAAACAATTGTTCAACGGAAGTCCAAAAACTTGAGCTGGAAGTTCTATTAACCTAGAAGATTTTAACTTAAGGCTGATTGTTTTATGTACATTTAAATTTGTTGGGTCGTTACTTAACCCTTCAGGGAACATGTGGAAAAATGGGGCATGGTATAAAAATGGGTCATAAAAAGAATACGAGCAAAGTTGATCTAAGTTTATTGGGTCAGAAGAAGTAGCAGTAGAATTAACAAAATTATTTACGTTTGAATTGTTACTAGTGGGCTGAGACTGTACTGAATTTGAATTTGATTTCGCTTGTTCTTTGTAAATGACCGGTCAGATTGCAAATATAACATCGTCTTGGTCCATAGTTCTGAACTTGGTTATTAGCCCTGTTATTACGTCGATTATTGTGTCTTGAGTTACCCTGCTGTTGGCTTTTAATAAAACTTGCTTTAAGGTTTTCCATCTCTTTTTGGATCTTGTCATATTGTTCTTTAACTTGGGGAGCTTGTTTGTCAATTTTATCTTAAAGATTTGTTAGAATCTGCGTTTCGTTTGGTCCTTTGATAACGTTCTCACTTGGTACCGTTTCCATGTCTACTAAAAGCTTCTCTGGTTTCTCTTTGGCTGGCTTCTGATTGCCTAACCCTCCAGCTTCATATTGTTTAGCATATTTAATAGCCTTCTGTAATAGCCGTTTTACTCTCCATTCAATGTCAGGATGAAGTCCTTTGACGAAATAAGTCATGCTCATGCGATCGATATTAATATCATCGATACCTGGAAAAGTACGACGTACCATTTGAGACACTCTCATTCCATTAAAATCAAAATTTTCATCTGCCTTCTTTTTAAGTTGACCAAGTTCAACCAATTGTCTTTCCTGTGTCTTTTTGTCAAACGTTCTCTTAAGCTCATTTACAAGCTTCTCATACGTATTAATTTGGCTCGGTTCTAAGCTGTCTAATCAATCTCTAGCTCGTCCACCTAAGTACGTAATGAAGAGATTTCCTTTGAAGTCTTGATTGGATGAACCGAATGTTTTGGTTTGAAATTATTATTCTGACTATATATTGGTGGATCGCTTCGAACCATCATTATATCAACAAGTGTTAAAATAAAATTAAACTTTTTTATTATATTTAATATTTTTTTACCATAAATCTAACGTCGCATTTATAAAATAAACTCAATAAATATTTTTTATATTTAATCTTTATTTAAGTTTAAAACCCCGAGTCTCTAATAAAGACTTTTTTTGAAGCGCTGCTTTTCTATTTGAATTTCTATTTTAAACGCTACATTTTTAATATGTATCGACAATGTGACCCATAGGACTTTAAAAATAAAAAATTTAACATTGTGAGGTCTATGTTAGACCATGCACCAAATATCCTACTCATGGTATTAAAGCATCCGTCGCTAAACAAGGGGATCGGTACACGTCAACACGTATGAACTTAGAAATTTAGTTTTTTATCAGTGTGATTATTTTTATATCAAATCTAAAATAAAAATTTACGTTTTAAATAAAATTAAAATAATTAGAGTCTAAATTATTAACTACAAAAACAGGATGCATTTTTTACCTGATCATAAATTTATTAATAAAAAAATTACAAAATTTAATTTAATTTTAATTTTTTAAATTTTCAAAATTAAATATTTTTTTATTCATAAAAATTTTAACGAAAAGTTTTAAAGAAGAGTAAAATCTTTAATTTGTTTTCTATTTTTTATTTCACTTTTAATATGGGATGATATTATATTTTAAATTAGTTGTTTTAAAATAAAATTTGTAAGGTATCAATTAATTTATTAAATAAAAAAAAGATATTCATTTGAATTTATTCTTTTTGAGAAAGTCAGTTTTTTTAGAAAAAAATTACAACTAAAATGGAACATTTACAGAACAAAAATTTTTATATCAATAAAATTTTTTTATATGTTTATTTTTCTATCAAAAAATTTTTTAATGAAAATACATGTCTTTATTTATTTTAGATAAAACGTTTTCTTTTAAAAATATATATATTACTCAAAGTCTTATGGCTAAAAATAAAACAAATTTTTACGAAATTGTGATTTCTAAAAAAAAATTGATTTTTTTGACAAAAAAAATCAATTTTCATTTATTCTTATTTAAGAAAAACTACGTAAAAAGGAAAAAAAATAGATAAAAGCCATTTGATGTTTTGATGTTTCTGATTAAAAATTAAATCATTTAAAACAAGAGATATTTTTACCCAAATACTTCGATTTCTGAAATACATTAATACTGTTTTTAAATGTCTCGAATTCTCTTCTGGTCTTTTCTGAAAGGTTTCATTTTGGATAAAAAAAATAGTGTTGGGTGGCGGCCAAATTTTAATAGTGTATATGAATTTTTTTTAAAGTTTTTCTAAAGCTATTTTTTTGATGATTATTTAAAACATTATTTTGGTGGCTGTTTTTAATCCGTGAAAAGTGGCCACGTGGCACTAATAAAATTTGGCCGCCGCCCAACACTATTTTTTTTAAAATAAAGAAATACATAAATATAGAAAACAAATTAAAGATTTTACTCTTCTTTAAAACTTTTCGTTAAAATTTTTATGAATAAAAAAATATTTAATTTTGAAAATTTAAAAAATTAAAATTAAATTAAATTTTGTAATTTTTTTATTAATAAATTTATGATCAGGTAAAAAATGCATCCTGTTTTTGTAGTTAATAATTTAGACTCTAATTATTTTAATTTTATTTAAAACGTAAATTTTTATTTTAGATTTGATATAAAAATAATCACACTGTTAAAAAACTAAATTTTTAAGTTCATACGTATTATTAAATTGTCATAAATTTGAAACATGAATTCAAAATTTGTTAAATCTTTCCATTAGTTGTGAAATTAGATTTGAATAAAAATACTTGTAGTTATTTTAATATAGTTAGGTTTTGTCAAATGATCTAAATTATCAACCTTAGAGTTATATGACTCATAGTATTGAGTCATATTAAAATTTAATGTCAATCATAACATTTAAAAAAGGAAGAAGCTAAAATAATTTATTTTAGAAATTTGAAAAAAAGTCATTTCGGATCCTAAATATTTGAAATTTATCAGTTTACTTTATTTATTTGATTATTAGTGCCGAGTTAAAGCTCCTTCAGATTAAAAAAAATAATCAAGAAAAAATAAATTAAAAGTTAAGAAAGTTAAAAATAATATAAAAGAAAATTAAAATAGACAAAAAGAAAAAGTAAAAACAATGGAATGCCAATGAAAGGTGCGACATGCTCATTAAATAAAATTATTTTATCTTCTTACTTTTTTTAATGTTAAGATTAACTTTTAAATTCAAATTAAAGCCCCCTAATTTCGAATTTTCAAGTTTAAAACCCTTTGATATCAAGAAGGATTTTGAACAGATTCGAATTAATGCTACATTGACCTGTACGAAAAGAAATTGCATTTTTTAAATCTTAATAGAATTTAAGATTGATTTTTTTTATTAATTAAGTATTTTATTTTTGTACGGTGAATTTTCAGAGTAAAATATTTTTAAATTTTTACCATAAGAAAGTGTTATATTTTTGGAGCAATTCCCCAATTGAAGTTTAATTTTTTAATTTAAAAAATCGTTTAAAGTTAGCTTACTTTTTTCACACCTAGATTTTTTAAAATAGTAAGACATAAACGCATCCCTGATGAACTCATAATTTTGTGTCCTGATAAGGTTTGAATATTTTTAGTATTTTTTGTAATTTATTTAGCATTAAAATTTAATTAGAATCAATGAAAAATGAAAAAAATAATATTATTAATTTCGAATTATATTTTTTAATGATATAAAATTGACATCAAAAAATATATAACAAATCAAATTGCTATATTTAAATAATTATTTAGGACCAAAACATAAGGTTTTAACATATTTATCATGTAATGAATGTTAAAATATTTTCATAATATTTTCAAACTGTTTGGTTGAGTAAGTTGATGTTCATAGAGGCATTCAATGCCTTAAAATTTTAATGAGCAAGATGGAAGAAAAGAGGAAAAAAAGTTTTTTTCCTCTTTAAAAAAGAGAAGAACAGAGAGTAATTTATTATAACAAAAGAAAAATTAGATAACAAAATTGGATTTCACATATCTTTCAAACCTTAATGCAGATAATGAAAATAAACAATTGAATGGTTTATCAACAGTTTAATAGAAAAATTTTTTTTTCGTAATTTACAATAGTCAATAGTATTCTGGTGTATAATTTATATTTTAAGATTTAGAATGACATTCTATATTTAGTAAATATATATTTATTTAAATTTCATTCAAATCATTATGATTTAAATGGAATTTTAATTATTTAATTAAAAGCATTTTAGACTATTTACTAATTTTTTTCTCTGCATTAAAATATTCATTTACAATTAAAGGTATATAATTTGATTTTAAAGACTGAAAATTGTCAAAATTTTCAAAATGAAAATTAAATTTATTTTAATAATTATTTTGACGATTTATGGCGAACATTTGGCGAACATCAGCACAAATAATAAAAAAGAATGTGAGCCTTTCAACAAAATATTCAGCTTTAAATTAAAAAGTTTCAACATTGAAATAGAGCTAAAAAACTTCATCACATTTTCACAGATAAAATTTAATTGTATGCACAAATTTTTAAGATTTGGCCAAGTGATTTTTTTCTTTCCAAAGTTTCCAATATTCCTAGACAATTCTCTTGATTTCAGCTCCCTTTCTCCCGATCACAGTTCAGTAAACATCCAATTTTCCAGATTAAAGGGTATCACAAGCGACCTGAAAATTTTCGATATTTTGGTTAACAAAAAAGATTCTATTCAAATAGTATTCAGTTTATCTGACATAAAATTAAAATTTTCTAATGCTCAAAATCAATCAACAGATTCAATATCTTTATTCAAAAATATTAATGCAATTTATTTCCTGAATGATTGTACCTTAAACTTAAACAAGTTCGTGGATGTTTTCAAAAAGCAAAATCAACAATCTAATTATCAATGGACTAGTTGATACAATCTTGAAAAAAAATCTACTTGGATTCAGCAATGTGTCAAAAGACATTGGTTCAGAGATAGAATATCTGAGTCTCAATTTTTATCAAGCAATATTTGATGAACGATTATTAAATAGAAATATTTTTAAAAAAGTCAATTCGATTTCATTAGATGGACGATTGAAAATGATTAGCAAGAATATCTTTCAAAATTTAAACTTTTTAAAAGAGATTAACTTGGAAGAAAATTTTGATATTCACCTTGTAAAAAATGGATTGAAATTTTTGGCAAGTTTAAACTCAAATGATAGCAATTGTCTAAAAAAGTTCACTGTCAATTTGTATATATATTTTTACGAATATCCAGATCAAGATTTTTGTCTTTTTAAAGACTTTCCTAAAAATCGCTTTATTTTACCCGTTCCCCTAGGAAGTAATTTTAACTATTCATGTTTATTTATATGGCTGATCAATCAGTCTTTCAGCAACACAGATTTTGTTCAATTTAATTTAAAAATTTATTGTTTTTACTTTTTAAAAAAAACATGTGATTTTAATTCAATGATGAACAAATGTAGTTCAAAGAAATTTTATAAAATAAAATACAATTATGTAGATTTGTTTTATCAAACAGAATTGTTGTCAGTGATGCTACTTTTTTTCACCCCTTTTTTCAGTCTACTCGGTCTGACAACCAATTTTTTAAGCATTGTCATTCTGTGTAAGTTGATTAAATCAAAAAATGCCACATCCCTCAGAGTCTACCAATGCATGTATTTACACAGTGTTTTAAATTTTATTTTTGCTTTTATCTACTTATTCCATACTTTGAATATTTGCGCTTATATCAGCGGTGACTTTTGTCCAGATATAAGTCGATCTGTAATAATTCAATATTATGAAATATTTGTAGTTGATTTTTTAGGTGGTATTATAAAAACCTATTCAAATATTTTGTCTCTGTTTATTTCATTTGAAAGGTACAAAAATATAAATTCAAAATCAACTACCGTATTCCCTTGTTCGATAATGCAGCGCCACAACCTAGAACACATCATTGGCGCAGGCGCTATACTAAATCTCCCCCATGTTAAATTCAACTTAACTTGTGTTGCATGCGCCAAAACCGTATTTCGGGTTGTGGCGATGCACTATATCCAGGGTCTTGAGAATGGTGCTGCATTATTTAAGTTTAGCAAAGGGATAATATTTAAAAAAAAAAAAGAATTTGTTTTAATTAAGTATTTGGTGCGGCATTAAAGTTTAAAAATAAAAAAGAATTTAAAATTAAAAAATATTGTCTTGAATTATTTTTATGTTTTCTTTTTAAATCATTCAAATAATGCAGCACCATTCTCAAGATCCTGGATATAGTGCATCGCCACAACCCGAAATACGGTTTTGGCGCATGCAACCCAAGTTAAGTTCAATTTAACATGGGGGAGATTTAGTATAGCGCCTGCGCCAATGATGTGTTCTAGGTTGTGGCGCTGCATTATCGAACAAGGGAATACGGTATTTTATTCAGCCAAAAAAAATATATCATAATGACATTTTGTTTGATTGCTTGCTTTGGATTTTTGTTTAATATGGATAAAGTTTTGACTAGTGAAATAAATGTCGCTTCTCATGTTGAATTTTATGATGATTATCCTGAATTTCCCTCGAGGAATACATTTAAAGGAATATTCGATCCCGAAGTATTTAGACATTATAGGACTTTAATTTTAAAGCAACATAATTATTTATATTTTTCAGTATTCAGTGTAAATATATTGATGAATGATTTTGTTTTGGTTTTTTTGCTTATGATTTTCGACTTGCTTTTGATGTTAAAGTTTAGATCTGATCTTAATAAAAAGAAACAATTAATAAAAAATGTGTTTGCGAATGATAGTACAAAACTGAAAAAGAATAATAAAACAACTTTAAGAATGACAATTATTATCACAATTTATATCAGTTTATTGCTTTTGTTTAGAGCAATTGAGCTTTTTTTTAACATGAAGGTTTTTTTTGGCAATATTTTAGAAAGAAACTGTGAACACATTAATAAGATTTGTACCAATTATTACTTAACCGGGAATTTTGTTTATTTAATTTCATCAAGTGTTATGATATTTTTTTATACTCTTTTGAACAAAAATTTTAAAAATTGTCTTCTCTGCTATTTGAATTTGATTAATTAATTGGCTAAAATGTCTGGCCATCTGCTTATTTAAATTATTGAAATAAATGTTTAATTTTCTTGAATTTTTTTTTCAACGAAGTTAATTTCCTTATTAAAAAAAAAAATAAAAAATTGTAAAAATCTTTTTCCCAAGTCTTGTTAATTGGTTAAGTAACAATAGTGTTTTTTGAAAAGCATTTATTAATCAATGGTTTATTTTAAAGCCCATTGGAAAAATTTAAAAAAAAATTAAATAAATACACAATAATTAAGAAGAAACAATCTTAATTTTTTTTGTCCATCAGAAAAAACTAATAAAAATTATTTTTTTTATTTTTTTTAAGTTATAACAAGACACCCTAGCATTTAAAGTACACTTTCAGAAAAACTTTTTCAATATTAAATTTGTATTACTTTTTTTTTCAACTTTTCAAAATTAACTAGAAGCATATTATATATTTAAAAAAGATAAATGGTTTACACTTTGTTTCCGATGTTTGAATTTTTTAATTTAAATAAATAATAATAATAAAACTAATGATAATAATAACTTTGGGTCAATATTTATAGAATGTGAATTATTAATTTGATTTTAAAAGCCAAAAAAATACTATTATTATTCAATTATAGTTAGGTTACGTCTAGCCTTGCTCTGCAGGGTTCCTGCTGTAGTTTAAATTATTATTATTATTATTATTATTATTATTATTATTATTTTTAATCATGAGATATAAACTTGAGATAAAATTATTTTTTAAAATCTAACGCTTCATCAGAATAAAAATACAAAATCCAAATAAAGGTGGGTGGGGGGTGTGTAAAATTAAATAAAATAGAAAATTATTTATTTAGAAAATTTAAGTATCAAAACAAAAAACATTACAACAGGCTCGAATAAAAATTTCAAAATTAAAAAAATTTTAGCTTCCTATTTGTTCGTCTAGCAATAATATAAAAAATTCAGTTTTTTTGATTCGGAGTTAATCAACCAGAGATTGGAAAATGGATTGCAAGGAATTTTCGAAAAAAAGTTTTTAATTTTCGTGATTTACCCAATTACTATAGTCTAGTATTAAGTTTCTTCCAATGAAATAATCATTTTGAAACAATTTCTAAATATTGTATTTATTTTAAATTTCTTTTTTGCCAAAAAAAATTATGAATAGATAGTACAGTCATCTTTTAATTATGTCACGTCCCTATTAAGTCCCATTTTGAATTTATCCCAAAAATCTTCAAGAACGGATTTCTTATAATACTTTACATTGAAAAGTTAGTTTTGTTATGTCCCAATAATTAGTCCCATAATTTCATTATGTCATCAAAAAATAAAGAACAGTGCAATATTTTGTAATTATAATTCTTACTTTATTATGTCCCGTTTTCTCGAAAGCACGCCACTTTTATTTAAAGTTCACAATAAGTTAATTTTTTTGAATAATAAAAAAAATGCCGGTGTGAAATTAGTTGCTAATTGTATTAGTTTTTTTGAACAGTTTAAGTCTGTTGAATCAGACAAGATAAAATCTTTTAGAGACCTTTTTAAAAATTGTCACGCTGAAGCGTTGAAAAATTTGGTTCAACCAAAAATTACAAATTTTCTTAGTTAATGTTTTATTCAAATTATTTTGTTCCGTTTTGTTATTTAATAAATAATTATGTTTTTGTAAGAGTAGGTGTAATAAATTCTATAAATCAAATTTTTTTTTATTATGTCCCAATCTGATTATATCCCCATTTTTGGCTGGAACAAACACCGTGACATAATCGAAGGCTGACTGTATGTGGATCGTCTTTTTCGAAAAAACACTTGGAAAGACAACATTATAATTTGATCGTTTACAGAAAAAGATAAAAAGCAAATTCAGGATATTTTTGATAATGGTCCTTCGGTCAAATTCATCTAATGTACAATAAATTGCCCGTGCCTATGCAATGATATTCAAAAACTGACAAAAAAATAGAGTAATTGAGATGATTCATACTCGTGGTTCAGGAAACGCAAAATCGATCAAAGCTTCAGTTTCCCACGACACTTCGATGACTTCATGCTTAATTGTTTTTTGGATAAATTGAGATGTCATGTTGGACCCGTCCGATTTTTTAGAATAATGAGAGGCCATTAAAATAAGCGTCTGGACACGGTGGGTTTTGTGAGCTTTTGTGACCCATGCGACAACATCAAGTGTCAAACGACTCGATACCCGAGAATTGTGAAACCGCAGGACACGTCGCATCATTTACAATTCTGCGAAAACATATAACGAAGACAGTGTGATTATTACGATTTCTCGCATACATAGGTCAAGATAATCAAATGGCTTTTCACTTTTCGCATAATAGCGCCTCTCAACATCTATAAGAGATCGACTTGCACATGCTATGATCCTTACATTCTCTCGGTCATATGGGTTCCTTTATATGATAAAATTGCCCTGAGTCCAACTGGACTAGTGTAGTGTCGTGATACACGCACATATTATCTTATATAAACCATTTTGGCTCAGAGTGGCCACTTTCATTTAGAAAATAAAATATTAACCAAAGCTTATTGTATTTTATTTGAATTAATATCCGGTTTAAGAGATATTTCAACTAGCATCTTCTGTCAATTCTGTTTCCCATTTCACAAAAATAGCCTAATACCTTTCCAGTAGCCGCTTCTTTTAACATTGTTAACGCTCTATCATGGTCAGAATTCCATTACCATTCGTATTTTCCACGTCTAAGTTTTCTCAACGTGTCAAGAATTTCCGAATTGTTTTGAATAAAATGGGAACAATATGTGATAAGCCCTAATAAACTTTGAACTTCACAAGGTGTTTTAGGCATCGAAGCTTCTTTCAGTGCCTTTATCTTGTTGTCTGTAATTCTTTTTCATTGACTTGAATATTCTTACCCATAAAACTCTACTCTTCCTTCTCAATCTTGCATTTTTCCTGGTAAACAGTCAAACCTTTTTCTTTTAGACACTTTGTCATAACCTTGTCATAACTTTTATCATGCTCTTGTTTGGTTTCACCAAACTAAAATTTTATCCATTATTTTCTTAACCCCCTGCAAGCCATCAACAATCTGTGTTTCAATAATCCTTTGAATAATCTCTGGTGCTAGGTTTATACTTAGTAGCAAACGCTTGTAACGAAATAGCCTAAAATGAGTGCTAAAAGTAATAATTTCTCTTGATTTCTCAGCTAGTGTCATTGACTGTATCCATCTTTTTGATCAATCCTGCTTAAAATTTTTGCTCCGTTTATTCCATAAATTAAAATCCTCAGTAGTTGGTAAAACATGTCTAGTTCGCTCAATTGCCCTATTTGCCGGACTTGCATCAACAACAAATCATAATATTTTCTGACTATGGAACAAGCATCGCAAGAAGCGACCATTTCGTAGGACCTTTTGGCTGCTCAAAGACCCCATCCTCTAAACCTTTCTTCATTATTTCTTCAAGTTTGTCTCTTAAATTGAAACGTATTCGTTCATGTTTCATAAACACTGGATTAACTGTCAATATCCAATTCAATCTCAAAACCCTTCAAATTTCCTAATTTCTATTAAATACTTCCGTGTACCCCTTATCCCAATACTCTTTGCTGTCTTCGTCATTAATCTTATCTAATTTTGGTTTCACTCTAATCGAGCTTGATCTACAAACATCACTAAAATAAATCTTAAACATTTGTTGCACTTGTTACCTTTCGCGGGGAAGTTTTTGGCACACAGTTCATAATTCTTCCCCAATAATGACATTTTCTACCAGCAAATTTTGCTTCAGTATGTTTCGAAGCAACTACGCCAATTATTTTCATCCTATCTTCCTCAATCGCACTTGATTGATTCCATATTCTTTCATTTCTTGATCAGATCATCAAAAAATTCAAATTTAAAAACTAAGAATTTTGTAATAGATAAAGAAGGGAAAACTTGGGAAAACGAGCTAGAGAAGAAGAAAAAGCTCCAATGCCAGTCAAACGCCAAAGATACCAAATGATGAAGCATTGCATATTAAATGCAAGTCTTACAAGCCAAGACACGGTACTAGAACTTTTTGAAAACGTTCGAATAATTGGTGTGGACAAGGAAGGCTTCACTGGAAAAAAACACTATCATATATTAGGAGTGCCGAAACTATTTAAGAGAGCAGCGAGGGACCTTTCGAAGCTAACGTCGGAACAGATGCCACGTTGGATGACATGCATTAACGAAAAAAAAACGAAATTATTCGAAAAATTTTTTTTATTTAAAAATTGAAATAATTTTTATCTTAAAAATTTGAATTTTGAAATTTGCAAAATTATATTGCCACTAAACTTCCACGTCATCCTCATGGTTAACGCTCAAGACCATAACGCTGCCCTCGCCAGGATAGCCACCCTTGAAAATGACATTGATGAACTCCGCGGGATTTTCAAAGAACTACAAGCTGCAAAGGACGCTACACAAGCAACGCCAAATTTCCAAACGGAGCAATCTTTTCCAGAAAAACAATGCTATCGACAAAACGGATCCAACAATGCCGATTATGCTTATTATGATGAAGAGAGAGCAACTGTCTAAATCCGAGATGAAGAACTGCATAACGGTTAACGGCCTACATTCCGAGGATCAACCACTAAAAGCACTAAATCCGGATTCAGAAAAAGTAATAAATACCTTTTTTAGTATCCTGGAAATCAACCCGACCACTGAGGTCAAACTGAAATACCTCACCAAACCCATAGACCCCACTAAGACCCCTCTACTGATTGTTGAACTGAACGATGAACCTACCCAGCAGAAAGCCCTTAGGAACGCCAAGAAACTGAAAGACGTCGGAGACAAGAAGACCTATGTAAATCGGGACCTCACACCCTTTGAGCACGCTACGGAAATGAAGCTACGAGAGGAACGTAACAAGCTAAACGACGCATTGGAGCAATGTGAAACAATAGGAGGGAGGCCTGTCAAATATGGATCCGAAGCGGGCAAGCAATTCTACTGGGGTATCCCTTGGGGGTACCTCTACAAGATCGACAGAGCCACGAAGAAGATACTCGTATAGAGTGTCTTGTTCAACCCCTCTAGCCAAGCACAACCCGTCTTTTCCAAACGCTCCTTTACATAAACCTACATCTAATCCTACCTCAATTCCAAATAGTCCACTCATCAGATGCCTGAACACCAACGCTACATCGCTAAACAACAAATGGGACGAACTCAAGGCCAGGTTGATAACCGAGAACTACCCTCATCTACTGTTGATCACCGAAACCTGGTTCACCAACAACTCAATCACGAATCTGGATAACTATACCCTCTTCAGCAAACACCGCATTTATTCTACCGGTGGCGGAGTCGCAATCTACGCTAGAGATGACATCCTTACCGTCGAAGCTAACCATATCATCGAGCCAGCCTCTTCATCAGAACAAATCTGGTGCAGCATCATCACTCCCTGTCGTGAATCAATTCTCGTCGGCTGCGTTTATAGACCACCTCACACCTCCAGCGAATCCAGCCTCGACATACTCAACTCAATTAAAGTAGCAAGTGAGCTAGTGCATAAGAAGAAGTTCACTGGACTACTCATCACCGGGGATTTCAACTATTCTGACATCGACTGGAGCTCCTTCTACGCCATACCCAAAAGCAAAGGAAGACCGACTAGCAATGATTTCACAGCCCTTCTCCACGAGATCCACTAAAATGTCACCAAACCAACACTTGGCAGGAATGTGTTGGATCTTGTTCTCAGCAACTCCCGTGATCGTATATTCGCCGTCAATGTGAACGCTCCGCTAGGCGGATCCGACAAGAATAACCTGCACTCCGTCCTCACCTGGGATTTCACCACCACCAGTTGCCCATTCATACCTACCGATCCTAAATCCTGCTGGAAGAACGGTAACTATGAACAACTCAGCAGCCTCCTAAACTCAGTCAACTGGCAGTCATCCCTAAATAATCCTGTCATCGACGTCAACTATGAAGCTCTTCTCAGTGCATACAATTCAGGTGTGTCAAAGTATAATCCTAGCTACACTAACTCTCCTGTTTCTATAGCCAACAAGCAAAGCCCCAAGTGGTTCAACAAGACACTGAAGAAGCTAACCCAACTCAAGTACAAGCTATTCATATGTACTAGAATCCATCCTGGGAACTCCGACATTAAGGATCAATACCGAACTGTATCCCTCCAACTGAAGAAGTCCCTCAGACAAGCCCGCTGAAAAACAAGCTAAATATCATCCCACTTAGCAAACACAACCCTAAGTTGATCTACTCGTATGTGAAGAGCCAAAGAAAGCTACCCTCCCAGATACGTTCGCTCATCGTCCCCCAAGGCAACACCATTACCGACTTGCCAAAGATTGTGAATATGCTTAATGACCAGTTCTTCTCAGCCTGTAACCCAGTCACCCACCTCCCTGTTCCTCCCATGTCTCCTAGATCCCTAGCCACATGCCAAGTTGACATGGAGTCTTTCTCATCGAACAAAGTTAGACTTATTCTTAACAAACTCAATAAATATAAATCTCAAGGTTCTGACAAACTTAAGCCTTACTTTTTACGTGAATGCGCCGACGCCCTTGCCGAAGCTATCTCCTTAATCTTCTACCAATCCTTTAAATCCGGGAAGCTCCCCACCTACTGGAAGGAAGCGAAAGTTACCCTCATCTTCAAGAAAGGTACCAGAACCGACCCAGTCAACTACAGACCTATATCCCTCACTGCTGTGCCATGCAAGATAATGGAACGCATCATCAGAGACATCATGATGGATCACCTCAGCATTAACCAGCTCATCACTCCTCAACAACATGACTGGCTCTCCGATTTCCTTTCCGACCGAAAAGAACGAGTAGTAATCAGCTCTTCAGATTGGTGCCAGGTCACGAGTGGTGCCAGGTCACAGTACCTCTTTTATAAAATCATATAAAATAAGAGAGTTGTCTTAGAGTCCCAGATTTGTAGTCAAAGTATTTAAAATTAAAATTTAATATATTTGTAAAATTTTTAATTTTTTCTTTCATTGACCCAACATTTTCGAATACAAATTAAAGTTTTATTTTTCAACATTTTTTTCTTTATCTGTGACGTGTTTATAAGCCTTTCCAGATTAAAATAGTAAATAACTATTACACATCTGCTTTTAAAGACTGAATGCATAAAAAAAAATAAAAATGACAAATGAATTTTTATTTAGCTAATTAAAACAATCTTTTTGATTAAAAAAAACCTTTTGATTTTTCCCAAAAAAAAAAGTCATCTGCTATTTCAAAAATTCAGCTTTTTAGAAAAACATCTGTTATTTAAAATTAAGAAATTGACTTGATTCTTTGAACAGTTTGAATTATCATACTCATGCTATTTATGTTTAAGATAATAATGCTAAATAATTATCGAAAAAACAAAGGTCATGAACTCGACAGTCCTTGATTGAATTAAACTCTTATTACGATTGAGTAAAAAAAGATTTTACCTTATGATTTAAAATAAAATTAGATAGTTTTCTAATAATCTAAGTCAGTCAGTCATAAATTTTTGAAAAATGTATGACTGACTGACTTATATTAATTTAAAAACAATTTTTTTTACATTTAGACTTTTATTTACAAATTTAGAAACAGAGAAGTGTTCAACAAGGTGATCCAACTAGATTAATTAAAATACCAAACGATTTTTACCAACCGATCAGTTAGAGCAAATGGAGGCTCAACGGTATGATGAGGACTCTAAGAAGCCGCTTATCGATTCCGACTACGAAAAGTTGGCACCATTCAAAGCATACTTGGAATTGCTCAGGAATGTACGAGTCAAAGTGGATGGTCACGAAACCAACATCGGGTGGTCCCTTGTTTTATGTGGAAAGGTAGCCACTTACAAGACAACGGCCAATTTAATTTTGGCACAAAGTTATGGGCTTTATTACGTCTCGACAGGCCACCAATACATTGAAAAGGATGTGTTGAATTATGATGACGCTGCTAGAGCTCAAATAGAGCAGTTAGTCATTGAAGAGATGTCATGGACAAGTCTTCCGCACAAAAAAACTCTTGACGACACCCTCTGTTCAATTAAAGAACAGTTATCGCGAGCCGGTTTAAACATCAGACTGGCAAAAAACAAATCATCGCTGGAAGGCTTAAAGATGAAGATAAAACGATTCTTTATGTCGTACAATCCAGATAATCTTATTGACTTCGTCTGTTAATATTGAACAGACGAATTCCTTTCCTTGTTTCAAATGTAATATCTACACTTCTTTTTATTAATGAAAATTTTTTATATTCGCTTAATTTTCCTCCTGTCTCTGTTAATAATTTATGATCAAAAAAATCAAATAATCTAAAATTTAATTCTTGAGCTTGTATTTGATTATATAACGCTGTTCTTTTAGTAATTCCGTAAGGGTATGTTAAAGAAAGACTTTGTGTAGCACCTCCTTCTGGTACATAAAGTTTAATTAAACCAGTTGCCTGAGTTGAAGCTCCTACGACTGTAACTGCGCCAATTTTTGGTGGATCGTAATCATAATCTTATACATGATGTGACATTGGCCAATAATAAGTAAAATCCTTTCTATTAATTGAAGTAAAATCGTTTCTTTCATATCTCCATTTTTCATATGCATTATTTCGTTGAGTTACACCAGCAAATGTGCCTCTATGTCCTAATGCTTGATTCATTCCTCCAGCTCTTGCTGTTTGAATCTCCATTGGAGCGTCAACTTGTGGTGCTTCATCTTCTTGATCCATTTGTGGTGCTGACGTAGTAATAGTTGTAGTTGATGAATTGGAAGGTCTAATTTGGTTAGAAAATGGTTGATTACTGTCTTCATTAGCTGTTTTTATACCTGAATTTGAATCGTCGGGTTCAAACCTAGGCCTTTTGTTCAATTTTGGAGAATTGTAATTGTTTGGTAAATTTTCCTCTACCTCTACCTTTACCACTTCCTACTTTTATTTTTCCAGATCCTCCTGTTTGACCTGAAACAGAACTTATTGGACCATCTTTTCCTACTTGTTTTTGTGGTGGTTTGAATACATTTGATACAGTAGAAGGTTCATTTGAAGCGTCTGTAAATGTTGGCTTATGTTTATGTATTTGTGGTGGTGGTTTAATTTGTGGAGTTGGTTTTGTCGTCGGTTGTTGTGTTTGTGGTGGTTTTACTTGATTTGTATTTTTTGTATCTGGCTGATAAGGTACTACTGGTAATTCTTGTTTAGCTCTATCCATTTTAGCTTTTTCCATTTGCTCTGCTAGATTGTGTATTATCTCTTTTACACCTAATCCAACTCCTAACCTTTTTGGACCAGTTTTATTTTTTATATTGTCTGAAACGCCTTTCAATATATTTGCGGCATGGTCATATAAAGAAGTGTTGCCTTTTACTTTTTCTCTGAGTAATAAATCTACACCAAAAGTTCTTCTATAATCACTATTATAAGCATTTATCATTCTTTGTGGCCCATATGCATCTAATTCTGCTTGAGCTATTGTTTTGCCATATTTTTGATTTGAAAAACTAAAGGCTACCCATCTTCCATCTGAAGTTCTTCTTAAAAAATGATCATTTATGCCCGATCCTGGTCTCAATCTTTTTTGTAATAAAGGCTCTAATTTTGCCAATTCAAATGGATATATAGTGTATTCAGGCATTTTAAAATTTGTACTTTTTGAACTTTTATTTATAGTAAAATGTTGACGTGGAATATATCCTCTAGAGACTATTACTAATAGTCACGGGGGGTATGTAGTGTAGGGAGGGTGTGGGTAAATATTAAAATAATTTGTAATAAAATATTCATTAAAAAACCATAAGAAATTTTAAAAAAATAGCGTTGAACTTTTGAAATTTTACAAAATTATCATTTTAGAAAATAAAAATTGTCCGAAAATTTTCTAATTTGTTATTAAAAGGAAGCGCTTATTGTGTATTTAACTTTTACAAATGTACATGCATTTAAAAATTAAAGTATCTTTTTTCTTTTGTTTAAGTAAGTCGCTTTTTACTTGAAAAAATTAAAAGTGTTTTTTCCTTTAATTAGTTAATTTTTTATAGCTAAGACTCTTTATTTCAGTGTAAAAGGGAAATAAATTAAGGATTTGAAACGTACAAATATTTTATTAATAGAAATTTTTTTAAATCAAAAAACGCCTTAAGTCAATTAAAAAATAATTGCATGGTCTAAGAAGTCCTTTGCACAGAAGTTAGCCCGATTTGGCAAATTGTTTGCTAATTTTTGTTTGACTATTGATACATGGACTAACATTGGTATGAAGAAATTTTAGCCTTTTTGTGTTTCGCTTAAATATGAGGAATGGTACAATTAATAAATCGCTATTCTCTTGGGGCGGACTTGAGAATTGTTTATAACATTTAGAGGTGGTGGAATGGGCACAGCAGACCTCTCTCCTTTAACGACGACTTTCTGAAATTCAATGTGTCTAAAAGAAGAAACTACTTGGAGACCCAAGTCTCCCACAGCATTTATACTACTACTACTACTATTTAATTTTTTTATCATCGCCAAATCAGGCGTAATTTTTGAAATAAATAAATAAAATAAAAATAAATGGATCAAATGCAGAGTGAATAAAAGTAATTAATGGTTTTAAGTTTGATCAAAATAAATATAAGGATTTGTGTGTGACTTTGCTACTAACCTTGTGGCAAATTGAAGTTTCAGATCAAATTTTAAGATCAAAACGATCATTTAAAATTTCAAATTTTAATAATTCTAATGATTTTGATAATTTTTAAGAAATAAATACTAAACATTAGTAGACATGTTATGTCTAATAATGGTTCATTATCAAATTAACATCAAAATGATTGATCTCTAATTTATTTAACAAAAACAATCAATAATTTAAATAATTCAGGTTAAGTTAATTCACAAATTCAAATTTACCGTAATTCTTACCGCAATTAATATCCTTGGGATATTAAGCAGGACATGTCTTTAAAGCCCATGGGTAATTATATGAAATTATTGCTTTTTTAAAACTTTAATAACCCTCGAACATTAGATGAAACGGATATTTTTTTTATTTATTATTTGATTATTAAATATTATAAAGCTGTTTATATGAGACTAAAGAAATAAAATTCTTTTATAAGAGATTAATTTAATAGATTAGCTGAATCAAAATGACTGAGCTTCAACCACGTCTGAACATAAAGTTCAACGTTATTCAAAATTTCAGAGTAAAATTACCTTGTTTCACTTAATTTCACTTAATGTCACTTAATGTTTCATATTATATACATAGGTTATTATCAGAGTTGTTCATCAAGTCTCAAGTCTCAAGTCAAGTCCAAGTCACGACTTTACTTGAAATTTTTTAATGGGTAAAAAGTCAAGTCTCGACTTTACTTGAAATTTTTTAATGGGTAAAAAGTCAAGTCACGACTTGACTTGACTTTTTTTTTCAAGGAAAAAGTTAAAAAGTAACTTGAGTTGATGTTTTGTCTGATTTTATTTTTACTAAATTATAGTTTATGTAAAAATTGAATTTAGATTTTTTATTCTCTAAAATCTTTTTAACGTTTACATTTTTAATTGAATCATTTTGTTAACCAAAAAATTATAAATTTATTAAATAATCTTTTGAAAAATATAAAAAAAATCGAGTCAAGTTAAGACTTGACTTTTTACTCATAAAAAAAGTCAAGTCAAGTTTAGACTTGACTTGAAAAATATAAAAAAAATCGAGTCAAGTTAAGACTTGACTTTTTACTCATAAAAAAAGTCAAGTCAAGTTTAGACTTGACTTGAAAAATAGCGACTTGAGGAACAACTCTGGTTATTATTATTGCAAAAATTGCTTAGTTTCATATAATTTCCTAGAGACATTAGATCATGTCTCATTTAAATTCCCAGTGGGATATTTCGCGAGGAAATACGGTATAACTTTTATATCTATTCATTCAAGCTGAAATAATTTTATTTTTCCACTTAAATAAATTTTAATTTTAAAACAGTAAATTTTTTGTCTTTAAAAGCAAATTTCAATTAAAATATTTAAATAAAATTAAAGTTCATAAAAAGGAACATTTTAAAATTTTAAATATGAAAATAAACTTGACATGATATGTCAAGTAATTGCTTTGGAAAAAATTTATTTTTTCTCTATTATTAAAATAAATAATACAATTTATATTTTGGTCTTTTGATCTTGAGCTTAAACTTCAATTTGCAAACCTTGTTCGTTATTTTAGACAAAATAGTAAAAATTTATTTGATGATAATTTAGAACAGGTTGACATTTAAGAGAAAATTTTTTAAAGAAGATGTTGTTGATGAGGATAAAGATCAAATAATTCAAGTTATTAGAGAACATTTTGTTAATGATGAGAATGAGAATGGGATTCAATAGTCGGAAGGTCGGAAGATAATGATGAATATTATCGTGAAGAAAGTGATAGTCGAGTAAAATATGAAGATGAGCCTTCAATTATATTATCATACAACTTTAGGGCTAAGTTAAGACGTTAAAATGGAACCAGGTGATCCTCGTCATATTTGTCTCATTTTTTAATTCATTTGAAAAAATTCTTTTACTCAAGAGAATAAAAACAAAATTTTACGAATTCTCAAAATAATACACCGCTTATAAACAGCTCAATCAATCAATCAATCAAAAATTGTAAAGGCTTCTTTTTTATTTTTTAGGTAAAAAAATAGAAAATTTACTTTATTTTCTTTTTAATTTAAATCTCAGAATCAAAAAAGCAATAAATCTTAAAACAAAAAACATCAATATTAAAATGCTGAAATCGAGAGGGAGCATGCTCTAGTATTTGAAATAGATTACTTTCAATCGAATGTAAATTTGAAATTTATTACTTCTTTAAAATTGTATTGATCCAAAAATTGCTTTCCTGTGGTATAACAACCTGCCCCACTACAAACATCATTTTCCGCTGTCTGTGTGCATTCTATATTGGTGACATCTCTCCATATAAAAACGTTACATGCCTCATTTACATAAAAAAACCAAGAAATATATTTCAACCAAACGAAATAGTCTGGTATAAACCTATGATTGTTAAAAAAATATTTAAAATAGTTAAAAATTCATTAAAGAGAGTTTTTCTAGGGCTAAATTATGATAACAATTTTGGTTTTAAATAACCTGTTAAGAAGCCTTAAGTTCGTTTGAGAAAATATAAATATATTTATTATATGTCAAGGAAATCATACAATAATATCAAATTAAGGAGAAATTAAAAAAAAATTTTGCGTTTTTTTTCAATAAAAACTAGAGAACCCATTTTATTGTAAACGATGTGGGAAATAACAAAGGTTTTTCTTTATAGTTAGGAATTTATAACATTCTTATTTAGTATCTAATGTTTTTAGATTCATTTGTAATAGTCATCAAAGATATTTACCATGTAAAAATGTGAGGAATGGTAAGACATATGACAAAAATCAGTTATAATACTTTCATCATCAAATAAATATTAATTTAGCATTAAAATTTTACCCAAAATTATCATCAAGAAAATAATTATTCTATCAAAATTTAATTTTTATCAGCAAAAATATTTTTTACAGCAAATAAAAATTTACTTAACAAATTTTTTTTTTCATCAATTTTTTTTTTGATGGATCAAATTAAAAAAATTATGCAGCAAAAAAACTAAATATAAAAATCAAATGAAAATTTTCTTTAAAAATTTAATAAAAATTTAATTCCTTAAAAATTTTGTACGAGTCAAATCCAGTTGTTTTAAGTGATTATGCCAATGGGTAGATTTTTCCTTTAATGGAAAAAGCTATAAAATCTTGGTCAAATGATAGAGTTCCTGGTAGCAATAATTACAAAGAGTTTTCAACAAAACCTGCAATTGATCTAAAATTATGGACTTAAACATATGATTTATTAAGATTTAAACCAGTAGTTTTTCAGGCAAATACTCGTACATTTTATTTACAATCAACTAATTCACTTTTAAAATTAAACCAAGATTTAGTTAAAAAGTCCAAGATTCATATTTGAAAAAAAACTGGAAAAATTTTGATGATTTTAGAAATTATGAAAGTGCTTACTAGACCGTACAGATATCAGCTGATGTATATGAAAATAATTGGTTAGAATATGGTAGAATTTCATGTGATTGTCCAAGTTATTAACAAAGTTATTCATGCAAACATTGTTTATATATTGCTGTTAAAAATAAATTAACTAAAATTCCTGATAATGCTAAGACACTTGATGTTGGTGAAAAAAGAACTAAACTAGTCAAAAAAGCTTTATTGAGATAGATTTTTTTACTATTTATGTTTTAATTTATTTTAATTTTGATGTGTCTTTTCTGCTTAATTAATTTAATTTTTCGTGTATTTTGATAATGAATTTTTCTTAAAATATGTATAAATTATTTTTTTGATAAAATTTTGATGCTATTTAGTAAATTATTTGATGATTAATTTTAAATATTTGATGATAAATTAAATACCAATCGATCAAAATAACCTTTTAACTATTAGATGCTTGCCAAACAATTAGAAAAATTTAAAATACTCACATCCTTTAAAAATGTTATCTTTAAATTAAAAAAAAAAAACAAAAAATATAAAAACCTGAATGCTGAAAAATTCTAAAATGAAAGAAAAGGTAGCAATACTCCGAGGAAACAAATTTTTAAAAGTTTTTCTTTATTTTTTTATTACAATTATTGATTTAAAGAATTTAAAATTAAATATTTGATAAATTATTTAATAAAAAAAAGAAGTTGCGTTAAGAGAAAACGCTACTTCTTACTTCTTTAATAATAGAAAAAGATAAAAAAAATTAAAAAAAAATTTCAGATACTAAACATTTGAATGTTTGACAGTTTATTCTATTTATTTGTTTGTAGCAAAATAAAATTTTGGTTCAATTTTCAATTTGCTCTTTTTGCTCTAAAATTTCGAATGCGCAATTTAGTTGCATTGAATATTTGCAATTTTTTTAAATTAAAATCTGATAGTCTTAAAAGTTAAAAGACTCTGTAAATTGCAATGCAATCGCGCATTTGAAATTTTTTGAACAAAAATTTTACTCTGCCCAAATTTGTTATACCCATAAATAAAAGATTTTCCGTCAAAATTTAATTTTCATCATCAAAATGTTTTTCTTGCAAAAAAAAAAAACTTAATAAAAAATTTTTTTATATAAATTTTTTTTCCTGAAACAAATTAAAATAGTATGCAAAAAAATAATTATAAACATTCTTCAAAATTAATAAAGCCTGGGTTCGCTCAAAGGTGGACTTTGAATGAAAGAAACTCGGATACTAGAAAGAGCCAAATGGACGTCTTTGCAGAAGTTTTGCAAAGCCTCAACTAAAATTTAGCATGTTCGTTGCATTATTTAGCGTTTTGCAGAGATATTTAGTCAAATACTATTCATAAGTTATAAACTAGTTGTATAAACTAATTGAATTTTTTGGATCTTTAACTTCAAGACGTCATAAAACTCTTTAATCTCCTGTATATCTAATGGTAAAGAGGCGTTTATGACACTCTAAATGAAGTTTTTTTTTATTATAAAGTATTCTTTTTAGGAATTTAAATCACAAATAATTTAAATCTTGGCAATATTCTTGTCACTTTTTTAGAGGGTACTAAACCTTTTAAATAACTAGTTTTTAATTTTTTTATAGATTTTGGCGATATATTTTTTCTTTGGTAAAGATTTAATATTTGTTTTTCGAAGATATTTTAAGAGTATTTGTGATTTGTTTTTACTTCTAAATACTTTTGAATCCTCTGAAAACTTGAAATTATCTTTTAAATTAGATAAGATGAAAAATAAAGTTAAAGCATTTAAAATGACACAAGAAACGTCATTGCATAGTGAATTTTACTGAAAATTACCTTTTTCTACAGCTTATAAAATTATTTTGTGTAAAATTATGCAATAAAATGTAAAAAAATGTTAAATTTCAAGTTATGAAAAAATTTTAACAAAAAATATAAGAATTAAATAAAAATCAAATTTTTGTCCGAAAAATTGGACTTTTTTGGCCCTCAGCATTTTTATTACAGCGCTCCTACGATACCTTGAGTTCACCATATTTATCGTAAAATATGGTAATCTATAAAAGGGTATTTTTCGTAAAATAACGATAATTATCGTTAATTACCGATAATTATTGTAAAAAACTTTTTTACAATAATTAACGGTAATTAAAAAATCAAACTTTCTCGAAAAAACCGATTTTCATGAAAAAAATTTTTTTTTAAATTTTTGAAAAAGGAAAAAAATTAAAATTTGATTGAAATCTTTGTCAAAAATTAAAAAAAAAAATTTTTTCATGAAAACCGGTTTTTTCGAGAAAGTTTGATTTTTTTTTTACAATAATTATGACGTAAATTACGGTAAATTTTTGTAAAAAAAGGTTAAAAATGGTTAAAATTCAACAAAAAAGGAAAAATGGATTTTTTATTATTATATTCTATTTTTTTTTAGCAAATTATGAAAATTAATATTTTAATATGGCTCATATAAATTTATCCACAAATTTAATAAAAATAAGGACAAAATCAATTCAAACACACATTAATATGATAAAAAAATAACATTTTTATATTTTGGCAACAAATTTATTGTAAACAAGTTTGATGCTAATTGAACTATTGAACTTATATTGAAAAAAACTGATTTTAAATATAACAAATTGATTAGTATTGAAATTAATTTAATACTCAATAGTTTATTTTAGACCTATGCTTTTTTTATCAATAATTTAACTTCTCCTGTATTTACTTATAATTATTAAAATTTAATAAGTACGAACATTTAAAATTTTTATATTAAATACAAAAATTATCAAAAATCATATATACAGTGCCGATTTGACAAGTGGATTTCTGGTAATTTTACGTAAAATTACTTTGTAATAAAAAGTGAATTTACGTAAATTTACGTAATTTTACGTAAAAATTGGTAAAAATGAAAATAACAAAAAAAAAGCTTAATTTATTGAAATTTATGCTATTTTCTAATAAATTTTGTAAAAAGTAGTTTCTATTTTTTTGATTATATTTTACCAAAAGTTACTTTTTTTAAATTTTTTTTACTAATTTTTACGTAAAATTAGGTTACAAAAAAAAAGTAAAATATGGTAAAATGTAACTTTTGAAAGAAAATTGAGAATTTTTTTAATTTTTCTATTAAACTAGCAGTCCGACCATCCGCCATTCTTGTCTAACACTATATTAATTACCTATAAAACAAAAAATAACACATATTTAAATTTTTTAGATTTTAAGAATTATTCACATTTTTTAATCGACTTATGTAATTATTACATTTAGGAATTGTAAAATTTTTTTGAAATTCGAAAATTAAACTTCAAAAATCCACTTGTCAAATCGGCACTGTATTTAATATATATAATCATGTAAAAAATTTCTCGAAAGAAACGAGAAAACCGGTTTTTTTCGAGAAATTTCGGAATTTTTTTTTCACCGAATTTTACAATAATTATCGTTATTTTACCAACGATACCCTTTTCTAGATTACAATATTTTACGGTAAATAAGGTAAAATATCGTGAATTTACCATAGTTAACGTAAAATATGGTGATTTCAGGGTATCGTAGCAGCACTGTAAGTTTGACTTGAAATGACGTAATTTAACGTGATTTTACATTTTTTGATGTAAAATTAAAACAACTTTAAAACACTGTACTACATGGCAACATAGACTCATTTAAATTTACCATAAAATAAATTAAATAAATAAATTATTTGGAAATATTATGTTGGTTATAGTGAAAAATCTTACACAGATAAACGGAAATATCTTTAGCACAAAAGTCTGTGTTAAGAAGACTTTTATTTGTGCATATTATATTTTTGAATGGGCACCCATTTTTTTTTATTTTTATAAGCTCAAAAACTTACATATCATTTAGAAAAAATCCTGAAAAAATGAGCAAAGGCATGACCGCTGGTGCTACCAAAGCAATCGCTACTTCTATATTTGGTGATGCGGCTGACAATAGAAGGCCACAAGAAATAGCTACTTGACTGCAAAGAATTATAGTCAACAAAACCTGAAAAAACACTCCAAAGTTGTCATTTAGACCTATCATCCAATAACTAATTGTGACGAATATGGCTGCGGTGATAACAAATTTAGGCATCTTAAAAATATTTATTCAAAATTCAAAATTTAAAATAAATTTTTACTTCAGCAATTTGTTTGACCAAGTAGTAAATAGTTATTGAATAAAGGCGATTTTTACTTTCCCTATAAACAAGAGTCAAATCGGACGGAAATGTCTTAGAATTTTAATTTTTAATTAAATTTAAAATAAATTAAATTAAAAAAAAATAGTACATTAACAACTGCAAATAAGAATCCAAAAGACGACTGCATTATGATGACAAAAAGGGCTCCAGCTCTGTTTTGAACACCTTTTTCATTTTCATCTAATCTGAAAAATATCAAACCCAAAAAAATTGAGACAATCTTGAAGCAGTGATTAGATTAGTCTAGTTTGACTATAATTTAAATATACTATAGCTTGAACAATTGTGACAGTTGTCGCAATCGGATTTTTCAAATCTAATTTTAGTTGTCTCCAAAAGAGCCAGCCAAACTGACTCAAATAATTTGCGCTATATTTTGGAATATCTTGTTCCACGAATGCTGGTCGACTCTCGGTCCAATAGATATCATAAAGAATTCGAGCGTAATTTTCACTCTTCCCAAACCGATCAACGATATACTTGATAAAATTGATGAAATTTAATTTTTTTGATGTCTTGGAAAAATGTTTATTCCTACTTCAGTTCTCATAGAATCAATTTGTTTGTTTTTTGGTGAAACTGCTAATGTTTGGATGTAATGGTCAGCTTTGGTTATTAAAAAAAGAATTTAGGTTGAGAATAAAACAGCACAAAGGCCAAAAATCAAAATTATTTTTTTCATCAATTTTGAATGAGTTTTTATCTAACTCTTTAGAGATATGGCAAGATTTTTGATTTTCTCAACATTTTTGACCCGGCGTTATTCCTTGAACTTGTTATAACGGGTGACAACTTAAAATCGAGACGAACTTAAAGTATGATTAGCAATGCTAATTTAATTTTTTTTTTAAATCTTTTTCCATATTCTTGTAGTAAATTTAATATTAAATACGATAAGAAAAATAATTATTCAACTTGAATTAAAAATGACCAAAATAAATTCATCTAAAGAAGAGGCCCTAAGAATTCGCGTGTACGCGTGGAGATCGCTTGGAAAGATATTCACTGTGAGGCATTTTATGGCAGAAAAAATTCCAAGGAGTACTGTTTACCGAATTTTAGAACGAAGTGAATATTTTTTACCAGAAAGGAAGCAAGGATCTGGTCAAACACCGAAAAAAATGACTAAAGTACAACTTAACAAGCTAAAAAAGGCTTTTGATCACAAAAACAACATCAGTCAGCGTCAAGCAGCCAAAAAATTTGATATAAGCCAGCAAATGGTCTCAAAATTGTTGAAGAAGCTTCAAATAACACCTAGAGAACAGATGAAAATCCCTGACCGAACCGAAACACAAAAAAAGTAGCTAGAGTTAAATGTAGAAATTTGTATTTAAAAAATCCTAATATTTCCTGCATTTTAGACGATGAATCCTATTTCACTCTCAGTAATGGTAAAATCAATGGAAATGATATATTTTACTCAAGTAACATTGCTGCAACACCAGCAAATACAAAATTTACCCAGTTAAGAAATTTGAGCAGAAATTACTTGTTTGGTTGGTCATTTCTGAGAGGGGTATTTCGGCTGAATACGAAAAAGTGGACTTGCAGTCAACCAAACTGTCTATTTAGACTTTATAAAGCGTGGAGTTATTACGTTTATTAAAAAGCATCATTCAGACGGCAACTATAGGTTTTGGCCCGACTTGGCGAGTTCTCGTTATGCTAATACAGTAGTCAACTACTTGATTGACCAAAATATAAAATTTGCGCAAAAATGAGAAAACCCTGCAAATGTGCCAGAAGTACCACCAATTGAAGATTTTTAGTCCTTTCAAAGGGGAAAGTGTATGAGAATGGCTGGAGAGCAAAAAATTAAGATGAACTAAGGAATAAAATACGACTTTTTACAAGAAATATGGACCAAAATCTCGTACAGGACCTTTTGGCCTCTACATCCAAACGACTCAATAATATTCGAAAAAATGGATTAATTGAAAAAAGATAAAAGCATAAATAAAAACTAGAATAAAAATGCCATATTCTCTCAAAATTTTGAAAAATATTAAAGGAGTTATCACCTTTTAAAGTTCGTCTCGATTTTATGTTGTCACCTGTTATAATCAAGTTCAAGTCCGTTCTTTAATTTTTTTTTAGTTCGGACTTGGACTTAAATTTTAGTGCCTTTTACTTAAATTAGGCTACCACAATAACTAACTGTAACAGCAAAAATTCATATGGTCGTTATTGGTGGTACAGAAGCTTGTAGTGATGAAATCGAATATGCATATTCGAATAAGTGGCAATTCGAATGAAAATTAGATTTGAATTTAATTTTTTAAATTAAATATTTTTGAATAATATACTTGAAAATTAATTTATTTAAATGAAAAATTGAATCTCCTAAATATTCGAATTAAAATTTGAAAATTTAAAATTTTTTGATAAAAAACTGAATATAATAAATACTCGATTTAATATTTGAAAATAAAAATTGATCAAAAAAATAATTGAAAAAAAATTTAAATTAAAGAAGAATTAATAAAATAAATTGAATTTCAATTCAACTTAAATACTAAAATTGTTCCAGATTTTCACGAGTCAACAAAATTCTTCTAAAATTTTCTGAATTTTCTGGAAAGTCCCATCTACCTTATCTGGCACCAGAAAAAAGTTGTTTTGACAAAACCAACGATACAGGAGTAAAAAAAAAAACTAAATATTCAAATACTTAATTTTTCAAACAATTTATTCAAATTTTAATATTCTTAAATTTTAAGTTGAATTTTTCTAAAATTCAAGTTGTTTTTGAAATTAAGGTTAAGTTCGAATTTAATTTTAAAAATAAAAATTAATCTAATATAAATTCAAATTTATTTTATATTCAAGATTTTATTCGAATATACTATTTTTTCAATATTATTTACAAATTTTGTATTTATTCAAATTTCAATTTGTGTCCAAAAAACTTCGATTTTATCACTAGTAGCTTGTATGGTCAGTTTTGAACCAAATAAGATTTAACTTTTAAAGAAAATTTGAAATGAAATCTATAATTTTTTTGCAGAAAATGATTTTAATATTTTTGAAAAGTTCTTTAATTTAAATATTCACACTTCTTTGCATAATTGAGCTAAAGCCAAATAAGCTCTTTAATTGAATGTTAAAAGAAATAATAAATAATTACCTGGATTGAAAAAATTTGGAACTCTGTATCCAATGCTTAAAATAAAAAAAAATTTGTGCTTTTAAAAATAATAAACTTGAATTTTGACATTGAAAATTTGATAAAAAAAAATTATAGCATGTTCGCGTGAACATCTGAATTGTTATATTATATGCGTTGGCAATGACCAATTTAAACAAGAAAGTTTCTTTATCAAAAACAGGTATTATTATTACACATCTCAGAAAATTAATTTTAAAATCCAAGAAAGCTTTTGCTGTAATTTTGTTTAAAAAAAAAATGTCATGAAAAATTAAACCAATTCATAATAGGTAAAAAGTTTTTTTTTGATTAAAAAAAAATTAAAATTTGCAGTTTTTTAAATAATACCTTGCAAAAAAATTAGGCGCATGGTACCTAGGGCCAATGTACGCTAATCTCCCTTCGGTAAGGAGAATCAAACTATCAAATAGTTTGAATATTTGGGATGAAGGCTGATGTATAGTACAAATGATTGTTTTTCCGTTATCAGCTAATTTCCTCATCGATTCAATTAGAGACTGAGCCATTGAAGAGTCTAAGCCTGATGTTGGTTCATCGCAAAACAACAATGGTGGTAAATTCACAACCTCAGACGCGTATGATAATCTGCGTTTTTCTCCACCTGATAGGCCTTTCATTTTATCTCCCATTCCTAGTTGGAATTTTTTTTAAAATTTTAATGAAATAAAATTCGATGAAATATTTTACCAATAATTGTATTCTCTGATTTTATTAAATTGACCTGTTAAATATTACATATTTATTAAGAATTTTAATTAATGGGAGTTGTTAAGTTCATTTCTATTAAAAAAAGACTTGAATAACATTTTTACTAAAAGAGATAATTTAGTTCTGGAAAATGCTTAATGTTTAAGCCAAGCATTTTACAGAACTTAATTATTCTTTACAGTTAAAATGTTATTCTAGTTTTTTTGAATTTAAATGAACTTAACAATTTCCGATTAATGTGCCTCTAGTTACAATAAAATGATATTTTGACACACAATATTTTCAAATAAGAAAGAATAAATTAAATTTTAAGTAAAAATAAAAAAAAGAGTAAAATTAAAAATATATATATTAGAGACAATTAAAGAATTAATAGAGGAGTTTGGACCAAAGTGAAAAGTTTCAATGAATCTAAATGAAAGAAGCTAAGGTGGTTTGTAAGTATATTTTTTATTCTATTGAAGTAAACAAAGGCAATGTGAAATTTTTTTTTGAAAAAATTACAGTACAAAAAATAAAAACACTATTGAACAAACGAATTCCAAGCTGTGAAAAAACTCTGCAATTTTCTGTAAAATGCACAGCATCAAAAAATATTTGATTAAAATATGCAATAAGTTGCAGAGTTTTTGCAGGGGTTGGAATTAGTTTGTACAATATTATACTGTTTAAAAATCCATTTTTACTTTATTAGAAAAAAATATAAAAAAAAATAAAAATAAAAATAAAGTAAAATAGGCTAAAATAAACTGAAATTAAAAGAGATATATTGAAATATAGAGTAGAGTTTGACAGGTGTTTACGAAGTTGAAGTTTCAGGGGAAAAAATAAATAGTTGTATAAAAAAAAAGTTGAATGAAATAAGACAAAAATTAGTGTTATAGAATTTCTATAAAAAAGATCTAGTTTGAAATTTTAATTTTTTTAACTTCGAAAAAAAATCATAACTGTTTCACTTTTAGTACTAAAATTTAGAAAATATAATTAAAAAAGTCTAATAAAAAAATTTCTTTCAAATATCTTAATTTGGCAATTTTATCTAAGAGGACAAATTTAGAAGTAAAATTGGTCAACGTTCAACAAAAAATAGAATTTTTTTAATAGAAATGTCAAATGATAATTTCCATTCCAAAATTCAATTTTCCGTACATTTTTTTTATATCTAAAAATTTTTTTTTCGTTTTTTTAAAATTATTTTAAAATTCACTTGTCCCCAAACGAGTGAGGGCATTGTGAAATTTCATACCAAACTTCTACAGTACATTTCTAAACAAAGTTAACAGGCTGCTTAAGCAGTTTAAAAGCTGCTCTTAAACCCTGCTTAAACCGCTCATAAACACTGCTTAAACTGTTTTAAACATTGCCCCATCATTTTTTATTAAAAAGCTTAAACTAACTTAAACATTACTTAAACCGCTCATAAACGCTGCTTAAACCGCTCATAAACACTGCTTAAGCAATGTTTCGAAACACTGTTAACTTTGTTTAGAAATGTACTGTAATACAATAAGAAAAAATTTTTATAAATTTTGTCTAATGGTCAAAAATTTGTTCTGAAGATGAAACTAAGTGAGAGAATTTTTGTATCACCTACTGTGGAAATCTACAAAATCTATGAAAATTAAATTTGGCAAAAGTACCCGACCCATTATAGAGCCCAATTTGCCAATTTTTATCAAAATAATTCTCATAAAAATTCAATAAAATTATGATGCGTGTCAAAGATTTCTAAAAATTTTAATTAAATAAAATCACTTCACGAATTAGTTCGTCTACACGTTGAAAGCGTTCTTCCTTACTGTAATCATTTCCCAGTTTTAACATAGTCTTTTTATCAAAATTAGATTTTTTTTTAATTTACAAGGCAACTTGAAGTTCATGATCATGACCAAATAATCAAAACTTAATTTATTATTATCTTAATAAAAATGATAAAATTAGCTAATTTTTTATTTTTTTAATTAAACATCAGATGTTTACCATTTTAATTTTAAAAAAAAACTTTTTTTTCTAATTGATCTTTAATTGATTCTTCTAAAATTTTTTTTTTTGAAAACTTTAAAGAGAATTTAAAATCCACATAAAGGTAACCAAATTATGACTTTAAATGATTTTTAAATATTAATTAAAACATATTCCGGCGAAACAAAGTTAAATTTTGTATTGCAAAATTTTAAAATATTGATTAAGATTTTATTTTTACTTCAGATAAAATTGCATGGAATTTTCCATCTAATTAAAGATTAAACAAATCATTTTAAATAAAGTTTAGTCATTTATTATTATAAGATTGACTTAAAATACCTTTTTATTTTACTCAAAATTTAAAAATTTTGACTTCAAATTTACATTTGATCATGAACTTCAATTTGCCAATTTATTACTCAAAATTTAAACCACAAATGTAAGATGCTCTCTGACAGTCAAAACTCCATTGAATAGATCTTCTTGTTGAACAAAACCGGAATACTTGCTAATCATATCCCAATTAGCCTCTATTCCGTTTATTTTAACACTTGCTTTTGTTTCCACTTTTTGATTGTTGCGAAAATTCAAAATATTCAAAAGAGTCGTTTTTCCTGCACCACTTGCACCCATGATTGCACACAATTCACCTGGACTCACAATCCCAATCACTTAAAAAAATAAAACCTTGGAGAGAAAAAAAATGCTACTTTTTTTTTTACCATCTGTCAAAAGTTGCTTGTATGCTTCATCTCTCGAGCATGAAAAAAGCCTTGATTTTATTGATTTTGTGAAACTTTGTTTAACTTTAGCCCATGCATTTACATTCCAAGAAAGTGATATTTTCATATCATTACCTTGACATATTCTTGATAGAGAATTGTATTCGCGAGGATAAAAACTTTTCGAATCTTGACGATTGAAGCCCTCATAATTAGTTGTATTGGTGTAATTTTGTTGTTGAAATACCATATTTAAATTTTGTTTCTATTAAAAGAAAAACAGTCTCAAAATGATCTAAAATTTCCATTCAAAAGAATTTAAAAAGCTCTCGACAATGATAAAAACTAAACAAATACTCAAGTTCCATTAATAGTTTCTTACAACTCAAAATATTTTTCCAAATTAAACATAAAGATTTCACGGAATATCTGATCTGATCAAATTCGATCTCCAAAATATCAAAATAAATTCCCATTTATATTTATTTTATTCTGTTTCTGTTTCTCCTTCATGTAATGGGTGATATTTATTCTATCATCAAATATCTTAAATTTATCATCAAATGAAATCTATCTCAAAAATATTTTTATTTTTATCACCAAGTTTATTAAAATTCCATCGAAAAAAAAACATTTATATCAATTTAAAAAAAAAATCAAAATTCACGAAAATTTAGATTAATTAAGTTGAAAATATTCATCAAAAATTTTTTTATCATTAAATAAAAAAAAAATATTATAAATAAAATTAATCAAATATAAAATATTAAAAAAAAAACTATCTAAATAAAGCTTTTCTGCCTAATTTAGGTCTGCCACGAGTTATTTTTTTAGCCAATATCAAGTGACTTAGCATTATCAGGAATTTAGGTAAATTGTTCTGAACAGAAATATATACACGATGTTTGTATGCATAACTTTTTGTATATTTTGGACAATCACATGAAATTCTCCTATATTCTAACAAAATATTTTAAAATTGAATGTTTGGCATATTTTTTTTAATTCAGAGAAAAAAAAAATTTGCTAATTTATTATTTATTTGTCGTAAAAAAATATCTTTGATGATAAATTTGATGCCAAATTCTGACTTATTTGATCATGAAAATATTTAATCTCTCATTTAATTAAAAAAATGCAAACAGCTTTAAAATTTTCTAAAGGATATAAGGCAATATGAAAAAAATCAAAATTTTGAATTTTAGGGTATTGTCTTTTGGTGCTTCTAACAAATGAAATATGGTATCTTAGATTTAATAAGATGAAAGGGGTTGTGAAGTTCGTTTCAATTTGATCTTTTAAATTCAGAAAAAATCAAATAAGTTTTATACTAAAAGAGAAAATTTAGTTCTGCAAAATACTTGATATTTAAGCAAATTAATTAAAATCAGGAAAATAAGTATGCTTTCCTTTAAAATAAAATTTATTCTTTATCCACGAGACTTCAGCCAAATAAAATTATTTTTTACAAATGATTTATCAGGGATTTTGTGCATTCACTTCTCATTAAAAAAAAATTCTTCAAATTTGGCATCTTGAAATTGATGATCAATTCGAAATATCATTACAATTCAAATAATTTATCTTTTGATATCTAAAATTAATGTTTGGATTAATTCAAATAATATTAATGTAGCATGATTTACATGATAAGTAGATTTTAAAAATAAAATAAATATAAATGTATATTCTTTCAACCCATTGATAAAATCGATTTTTTGTAAAATAAATTTTTAAACTGATTTTTTGAAAAATTTATTTTTAAATTTTTTATTTTAAAAGTTACTTTATCTAGCATTCAAATTAAATTTAAATATTAAATTCCAAATAAGTAATTAAATGAAAGTATCGATCTTTTCTACCAGTATCTTTGTAATAAAAAATTTCAAAATAAACTCTCCAAAAAATCAGTTAAAAAATTTAAATTTAAAAATCGATTTTATCAGTGGGTTAAGAGAATATACTTTTTTATTATTTGAATTAATTCAAGGATTTATTTTAAATATCCAAAGATAAATTATTGGAATTGTGATGATATTTTGAATCGAAATATTAATCTTTAGTCAAATTTAACGCCAAAAAACTTTTCTTCTATCTGGCTTTCAATTTATTCTATTAATTTTGTTATTTAAATCAATCTTTTCTTGGTAATAAGATTATTAAAAATTCATCTTAGAGCTTATTATTTAAAGAGCTTGAAATGTTTGCTAATTTGGTGATGTCTATTCATCATTATTTGGAATTAATATAAATGAAAATAATTTCAAGATTTTTTCTTGAAATAATAAAAATTGCTTAATGGCTGATAAAATTGTTTTTTGTTATTTTTTTAATACTTACAATGCTTATTTAAAATAAAAAATTTAAATAACTATGTTTTCAAAGATAGATTCTAAAAATTGGCACACAAAAATTTTAGATTTAGTCCGATTTTCAGTCAGACTCTAAAACAGAAATATTTTGTTTATAAACCCATTCGACCGAAAATAAAGACCGGCTGTGTTACGCAATCAAAAAGTCAAAAAATACAAGCTCTTAAAAATAAATACACTTAAATAATTTAAATAATTTCGATCGCAAGCTAACTTTTTTTAGAATGATAGAGTGGATTTTTCTTCAATTTATGCTCTGATGATCAGCTGTTTGTATTCTAAAAATTACTAATGATAATGTTCCATTGCTTGCATTTTTAAAAAAATTACATAATTTTAAATTTACAAATAAACAATGTTTGATTTCTATTTAAAATATTAAGTTTATTTACAAATCGAAACATATTAATTTAAAATGGTAAAGAAATAAATTTTTTATTCTTTTTTCTTTATTTTGATGACTAAAAATTTTAATTGCTTCAAAAACTTTTTAAAAAAAGGCAAAATGTAGAAAATTTTACATTTTTTAGATTTTCATATTTTTAGATTTTTTGTGCAATTTTTAATAAAATTTTAATTTTGATAACAAATTAATTTGGAAGAGTTTTATTTTTTTTCTGAAATATTGCACAACTAAAATAAAAATATGAAAATATAAAAATGTGAAATTATTTTCATTTTGCCTAAAAAAATAGATCTCCAAAAAAACTCAAATTAAGTCACAAATTTATTTAAATTAATTTAAAGGCTTTATACTGGAATAATTCGTTTAATTGTTATATCGTATGCGAAGATGAATATGACATTTTTCCAAGTGATTACTACCCAAAAAAAGGTCATACTCGACAAAATGAAGAACCCGAGTCTGTGCGTGCCTATGAAATTGATTCAAGGCGTTTGGTTTTCTCCTGGGTTGTCAATGCCCATTTGAACCAAAAGTCCAGTTTACTAGATAAATTCAAAACATTTATTCTTCGACTTGATTCAAATGATGATTTAGAGGAAGAGAAAATCTTAGACAATGGTAAAAAGCTTTTAGAATTTTTATCAAAAATAAAATTAAATACTTTAGTTTGCGGCTATTTACAATCGGGAAATTTTTGTGCAATAATGGGATCTAGTGGATCAGGCAAGACAACACTGCTCAATTGTCTGACTTTACGTGAAAAAAATTTAAATGTTGAAAGTGATATTCGAATAAATGGAAAAAGTGTTGACTTTTCGCAGCTGACACATCGTTCCGGATTTGTAAAGCAAAACGATTTATTTATTGATGTCCTAACAGTCAAAGAATGGCTCACTTTTCAGGTAAAAATTATTATTTAATTTATTTATATCCTTAATAAAATATTAATTTTATTGTTAAAAAAATGATTGAATTAAAACATGAATGAATTGTGTATTTTAAGAATTATTAATTCCTTTCAAATAAAATATAAACAAAAATACTACCGTAAACTCGGGTGTATAAACGCAGCGGCTATTCCACAAACAACTTAAAAACGCCATGCGTTTATTCCGTAGAGGACCATGTTAAACAAAATTAAAAAAAATTGAATTTAATTTTAATTGAAATTACAAACAAATTGAATAGAAATTTAAAAAAAAAGCGATTAGAAA
>QEOQ01000238.1:355061-367305 GCA_010279815.1 Brachionus plicatilis
AAAAAACAACTTTTTTAAATAATAAATATATTTTAAATTATATTAATTTTTTTATTTTTTTCCCGGTTTTTTGACTTTGACTTTGAAATTATTTTAAACTCAAGTCAAAGTCATACTTTGACTTTGACTTTTAACGATTCTGACTTTAAAGTTAGACTTTTGACCAACACTGATACACCAGTCTTAGCCCTATACATATTAGATATTTGTGATAATCAGTGACTTTCAGTGATGATTCCCAGGTTTAAATTTTGTTCTGTAAATTTTTTAAATGTTTTACGATCGGGATACGGATTTTAGGGATAACATTGGATTCGTATTGAATAGATCTCATGTTCAAATGTGACGTCTATGTAACTGATTTGATTCTAATTAGTCCTGTTAATTATTATTTCAGTAAACACCATATAGGCGCCACATTTTTTAAAATTTCAAAAATAAAAAAAAGAAGAAAAAGTGAACAATAGAAATTTAAGAGGAAAATAATTTTTCAATTTTCTTTCTAATTTTAGACACTAGATTTTATTTCTTGTTTAAAATTTTAATTATGAATTTGTTTATTTTTATTTTTGTCCAATCGAGGTTTATAATATGAACCTTAAAATTTAGCTTCAAAATTAATGAAAAATTTTACGATTTTACGAAAAAAAGAATGTAATAAAATTGGACACAAGTTAATGAATTTTTATAAAACCTAATTGTTAATCATCTTACAAAATTTTATTTTAATTAAATTGTTGATGAGTAAATTAGTCACCTATAGCAAGGACAATAATGTGATTATTAATCATGAAAGTATTTTTTTTGAGAGTATTCAATAATTAAATTAAATAAATTTATTAAAATATTTTTTGAATATTTATTTATTTGTTTGAACTTTCAGCTAGTCTCCAAAATCTGATTATAAATAATCTATTATTTTTAAATCCGTTTTCTAAATAAAATTTTACCCAAGAAGCAAACTAAACTATTTTTAAAATTTTTGTTTAAATAAATGTTAATAAAAATAATCAAACTAGATGAAATTAAATAAACAAAATTGCCGGTTAAATAATAATTAGTACAAATTTTGTTAATAAGATCACAATTCTTTTTCGACACTTTTTCAGAGAAAACCTTCATGTTCAAAAAAAGTTCAATACTTCTTAAAATAAGCAAAAAACTATTATAAAATAAGATTATCATTGTCATTCTCAATGTTGATTGATTATTCTTTTTTAGCTTTTGACTATCATTCATAAAACAATTTATGATTTTTTTTTTTTTCTTAGCTAGATCCGATCTGAACTTGGACATTAGCAACAAGTCAAAAATTTTTAGCAAAAAAACCAAAACAAAATCGTTCATCAAAATATTTAAACAAAACACCACATAATATATTAGATTTTTTTGTTTTGGAATTAAAGCTCGATATTGATGAATTAATTCCGAATCGAATATTCCTTTAAATGTGTTCCTTTCGGGAAATTCAGGGTAATAATTGTAATTTGTCGCATAAGGGTCAAAATTTATTTGACTAGTCAAAACTTTATCTATATTAAACAAAATTCCAAAGCAAATAATTAAACATAATGGCATCAGAATAATTTTTTTTTGACTTAATAAAATAGTTGATTTCGAATTTATATTTTTGTACCTTTCAAATGAAATAAATAGAGACAAAATATTTGAAAAAGTTTTGATAATTCCACCTATGAAATCAACTACAAATACTTCATAATATTGAATGAAAACGGACCGACTTATTTTTGGACAAAAAACGCTACTGATAAAAGCGCAAATATTTAAAGTATGGAATAAATAGATAAAAGCAAAAATAAAATTTAAAACACTGTGTAAATACATGCATTGGTAGACTCTGAGGGATGTGGCATTTTTTGATTTAATCAGCTTAGAGAGAATGACAATGCTTAAAAAATTGGTTGTCAGACCGAGTAGACTGAAAAAAGGGGTGAAAAAAAGTAACATTACTGACAACAATTCTGTTTGATAAAACAAATCAACATAATTGTATTTTATTTTGTAAAATTTCTTTGAACTACATTTGTTCATCATTGAATTAAATTCACATGTTTTATTTAAAAAATAAAAACAATAAATTTTGAATTTAAATTTGACAAAATCCAAGTCGTTGTAGGACTGAATAATCAGCCACTGATATAAACAGGAACAGTTGAATTGTTCAGCTTGAGGAATGGGTAAAATAAGGCGATTTTTAGGAAATTCTTTAAATAGACAAAAATCTTGATCAGGATATTTATAATTAAATATAATTAAATTGGTAGTAAAGTTTTTTATATAATTGGCGACATTTGAACTAATACTGGTCAAAAATTTGAGACCATTTTTGACATTATAAATATCAAAATTTTTTTCCAAATAAATTTCTTTTAAATAGTTCAAATTTTGAAAAATATTTTTGCTAATCATTTTCAGTCGTCCATCAATTGTAATAAAATTGACTCTATTAAAAATTTTCTTATTTAATAATTGTTCATCAAATGATACCTGATAAAAGTTGAGACTCAGATATTCTATCTCTGAACCAATGTCTTTTGACACATTGCTGAATCCAAGTAGATTTTTTTTCAAGATTGTATCAACTAGTCCATTGATAATTAGATTGTTGATTTTACTTTTAGAAAATATCCATGGACTTGTGTTTAAATTAAATGCGCAATCATTTAGGAAATAAATTTTTTCAATATTTTTGAATATAGATATTGAATCTTTCGATTGCTTGTGAACATTAGAAAATTTTAATTTTATATCAGATATACTGAATGCTATTTGAATAGAATCACTTTTGTTGATCAAAATATCGAAAATGTTCAAGTCGCTTGCGAAACCCTTTAATCTGGAAAATTGGATGTTTAATTGACCATGTTTGGGAGAAACTGAGCTAAAATTGAGGGAATTGTCCAAGAGCAAAGAAAATTTTTTTTTTGCAAAAAAATTTTATTTGTGAATAGGTGATGAAATTTTTCAATTCTATTTCAATAAAAACATATTTTAATTTGTAGCTGAATATTTTGTTGAAAAATTCACATTCATTTTTATTACTTGTTCCAAAGGTTTGAGCCGAATAATGACCATAATTAAACAAAAAAACTATTAAAAATAATTTATTCTTCATTATATAATTTGGTGAAAATATTGGTATCTATTAAATAATGTACGCTAAATTTGAAAATTAATATTTTAGTGTAAAATCATTTTTAAATTTGATTTTAATAACATTTTTAAAAAATCACTTAAATCATTATTTTTTCATATTTTTGAATCTTTAAGATATGTTGTTAGTAACTTAATACTAAAAGAAACCAATACCATGATTTAACGATTAAATATGAAACTAGTATAAATTCTCAATTTTTTGCGAGTTAAAACCATTTGCTAATTTGGCAAAATTAATGCCTTACAGAAAAAACAGAAACTGAACCCAAAATATTTGCTACTAAATTCGCTAATATTTGATGGTGTTAATTAGCGAAAAATTCGAACGGTTTTAAATTTAAATACTTAAAATTTTTTCCAGAAAATAGTAAACAAATGGTTTGATTTGCTTTAAAATTGATTTTTTTTCAAAAATTAAAACCTGACACTTTTAATTTTAATATTTGACTCTTTTAAAAATATCCTTAAAATTTTTCGATTTTTTTTCTGTTTTATTTAAATGACAATTATTTTTTTAGTCGTAAGTTATTCTATAATTATGCGATTCAGAAAGAGCGAAAATTGTATGTAAGAAATACCATAAAAAAAGTAAATTATGCCACTAATTTAATGTGCGATTGAAAATTTAATTTGTGGTTGTTTTTTTATATAAGTGGTATATTTATTTTTATTTATTTATTTCAATGAACGCCTTAAAGGCGATGTTAATAAAAATTTAAAAAATAAAATGTAATAAATAAGACAAAGTTTAAGTGTTTTCTAAAAAATTTATATAAAAATTGAATTAAAAATTAAAATAAAAATTGAATAAGATATTTAATATAAATGTTAATTTTGTTTTTTTTTCCTTTTTTAATTTCAATAATTATTATTCATTTTGTACTCTCTTTTATATTCATTTTTTGCCTTCTTCTTCAATTTTGCAAGGATAATTTACTATTTTTGTGGTTTTAGTTTACTATGGTCCATTCAGAAATAAAATTAACACTCAAATCATTTTTTGTCTTTTCATTTTTCAAAATTATTGTAGCCCATTTAATTTACGGTCAGAAAGTCCAAAAAAATCTCAATGAAAAAAAAAACTTGTAATGCTGATTTTTTTATTCGAATTTTGTCTAAGAAGATAATCTGGCTAATTTTAAAGGTAGATATTAAAAAAAGTTCAGTTTTAAATTAAAGTCTAAAGTTTAGTAAAAAAAATATTAAAAAAGTAAAGAAATTTGAATATTTACAAAATAATTATTCAAAGAACACTGCTGCCATTACCATAGAAAATTATAAAACTTATTAAATTATACTGATTTATTTAAAAATTTTTTGCATCATTTTTACCTTTTTTTACGCTAAAAAAGGTGTAATTTTACGAAAATTTAGATTAATTTTTTTAGTGGAAAAATTTTAAAAAATAATAAATCTACAGAATTCAAGAAAAGCGATAAAAATAGACCGATAAAATTTATGAAAACAGAAGTAAAATTACCGCCAAATCAAAACTGTAAGAACAAAAATTAATTAAATCAAAATAGAAATAAATCATTACTTTTTTTAGCACAAGAACCATTTTTAAAGTGTTTAAAGCTTTGAGTGTAGTAGTGCGCTAGCTTTTTTGAAATGAAGCCCGCGCTACTACACTCACATGATACATTAAATTCTTTTTTATCAAGTGATCTTTATTTTGTGAACATAGCAGTTTTTATCAGAGTTTTGTTAGGTTCTTAATATTTTTGATTTCAAAATTTAGTTAAAACTAAAGATTATTCTTCGTTAATAAGCACATCTATCAAAGCTAAGTATTATTTTTAGATTAATAAAAAATTCTAAAATTAAGAAAAATTAAAAAATAGAGAAAAACATCTTTTTTGAAAAACAATTTTTTTTCAATGATTCTTTTTTCATAAATCATATTTTTAAAATATTAAAAAATAAATTAATGCATCTAAACACTTAAAAATTGTATCTCAAATAATTCAATTTTTTTGAAATAACTTATGACTCTGCCATAAAAAATTGAATTCTTTTTTTACTTTTATGTAAATGTGCAAAAAAAATACTATATCCTTCTATAAATGAAAATATAATTTTAATGTTTGTATCATTTAGTTACTTTCTATTGAGGAAAAAATTAGAAAGATCATTATAAAAAGAAATTGAATTGTATTCATTATTTTATATAACATCCTCAAAAGAATTTTTTGTAGAAAAGCTATTAAAAATCATCTTATCTGATTCTTATTAAAAAAAATTTTAGATATTTTTTCGTACAAACATCTTTATTTATCCATTGATTATCTATTTATATACAACTGCAAAAATGATGGGAAATACATTGTTACACAAAGAATCAAAATGGATCTTCTTTATTTTGGTAGAAGAAACATAAAAGATCACTATGGATAAAAAATTCATCTAGATTAATTTAAAAAATTTGTTTAACCGTAAGTCTTGGATAAAAATTGTTAAAATTTTCCAGCTTAGCCAATTTCTTTAATTTTTTAAATATCTCAAAATTTCTATTTCGCAGGATCTTAAAAATTCTATCTCTTAAAAAAAAGGAAACGGTATAAAATTTTTATTAGCAAATATTGTGAAAATCCCTTAAACACCAGCAAAAATAAAATTACTAATTTTTTTTTTTAAAAATGAAAATTATCTAAAGGCCATGAATGTTATTTCTCATTTGATGAACAAAAATAGGCACCAAAATAATGTTCAAAATAACCATCAAAAAAATAGCACCCATCGGTACCAAAATCAAGCCTATCGAATATTCCTTTGTATTTTTGATCAAAAGGCTTAAACATCCTAGTTTTGGAGTTGGAACTTTGCAGCAATTTAGCCTGATTAACAAATTAAAATCACTTGGAGACATAATACCACAGCATTCGTTTTGTTTGGAAACTTGAAGCGATGAATTGCACTGCTTTTCTAAACTAAGCAACTCGGAAAAATTGAAAAAATCAACTTTGTTATTTGCATCTTCCAATGTTTTGTTTAATTCCTTTTGAAATTGGGACTCGATGGTGGGCCATGCTACCAAAATGGCTACTATTGCGCCTATATGAATCAAAAAAATTGAAATCACAATTATTTCCTGAATAATAAGCAAAATTCTATTTCTAGTCCAAACTGCATATAAGCCAAGAATTCCAACCAAAAAAACCACTAAGCCATAGACAATTAGAGAGATGGGGATGCCGTTTAGAACTATATTAAAATATTGTATATCTTTTATCTCATCTAGTGAGGATATGCTGATAATGTTGGCCCATCTGAGCACACATGTGGTCGTTATAAGGCCTAGTCCTAGGAGTATAAAAATAACATTATTTATTAATAAAAAAATGCGTAGAATCTTATGGATTGTCTTGGAGGTAATCATATATATTTTTATCATTTTTAGAAATAATTAAAAATTTTAAATTTAAATAATTCGAGTAATAGAAAAAAAAAGTGATTATCGGCCCAAGTATTTTTTTAATTCTAACATTTTTTTAATTGATTAAATGTAAATTTTCTTGCAAATAAAATAATATTTACTAAAAAGGTATCTTTGTCTCATTATAGAATTTTTTAATTTAAATTTTTATTCAAAATCAAAATGTAATCATACTAACAATGACATCATACTATGAGATGAAAGAAAGCTATCGTTAACTCAGAACATTTGGTTAAGAGGTCATTTCTAAAATAACTTAGATTTCAAGACTAAAGAATATTAAAAAAATTAAAAAAAGTGGAATTGTGAATTCTGATACAAAAAACAAAAAAAATTAAAAATATTAAAGCTTAAGTTATAAAGAACTAATACATGTTCTGTAAATTTTAGCAACTACCACCAATATTCTGATTCTGTTTATACTGACAGAACATGCTTTAGTCGGTCCAGATTAACGATTTGATAATTTGTTTTTGTTTTTTGTACTAAAAGTCAAAAAGAATTTTGCAGAAATTTTCAGAATCAGTATATAGGTGATATAAAGGATGTAAAAATTGCTACAATTTATAGAACCTGTTCTGTTACTTCAGAACTTAAGCTTTGGAATTTTAGTATTTTTTTTTATTGTTCCAAAATTCACAATGCCAAAAAAGTTTCTTTCCTTTTTTAAATTTATTTTGTGATTCCATTCCAAAAATTTCTTTAATCAGTTAAGATTAATACAGGAATTCTGATTTTTAAAAATTTGAATAAAAAAAATAATATTCACTTTAAAAACTTTTATAAAGTTTTTTTTTTCCTAGACTGACCAAATAAATTTTGCAAAAAAGCTTTCAAAATTTTAATGTCCAAATTGGCTCAGATTTTTTTCATACCAAAACTAATCAAAGTCTAGTAAATCAATATACTTTTCGAAATCAACTTCATGATCAAGACTTAATAAAAACACATTTTCATCCTTTACATCCAATATTTTTGGCTTCAGGTTCAAAAAGTCAATTGTTTCTTGCAAAAACCATCGAATTTAGGCTCATTTTGGGATAATCGAATGTAATATCTGTTGACCATCTGAATAAAATAATCTTTACTCTCTCTAAAAATGGAGAAAATGAAACTCCTTCTTTTAAAGTACAATGCTTGTGTGAAGACCAGAGTTTTTACATCTCTCACTCTTTCTGTTAAGTCCTCATTTAAGAATAATTTAGTCTTAACTGCAGGGAACGCACGCTAACAACTACTATTTAAACCATTTCTTTATTAATCATAAACAATATATCAAATCACAAACAAAAAAAAAAAAACTACCAACCATTTAACAAGACAACACGGTATGCGTTGAACAAACTACAAGCGAACACCTAGACAAGAATGTTCAACCAATAAACTCAAAAGTCGAAACGCCAGAAGAAAATCGTCAAGAAGATAAGATTTTTAATTTGTCGATAAATCAATTGAAGGTACGTGTTTAAATTAATGAATTAACTCGATCTGTATTACATTTACATAGCTGATACTGGTGGGCAAATAAGTGTAATAAGCACAAAGTGTAAAATAAACTCAAGAATCCGTCGCCTTTGGAAAAAGGACCGAATGTGATAGCTGGTGCTTGTGATACCGACCTGCAACTTTTGGTAGAACATACGCGGAATTTAGAATCGGTAAAACTGCAATTTTTACATTAGTTGTTAGACTGTCTTTTAGGCATCGATCTACTTGAAAAAATTCCATATTTTTCTAAACCAATCGAACAATTCGATAAACTGTAAAGCGATTAAGTAAATACTTCATCAGCGAAGCAAAACGCTGTCTAAAAAATTCACCTTATAAATCATGCTTGATCAACACTCTTTTTCTGACATCAACTTCAAACCATGAGAAAATCAACAAATAATTCACCTCAGCTTCAAAATCATCAATTAAAGAGACATCACCTTGCATCAGCATAATCACCAAGATTAGATGATTAAATGTATATCCTCCATTAAAATGGAGAATTCAATTCTCGACGAAATATTAGAAGCGAAAATGATTCGGCCAAGTCTCCATGTGCTCAAAAATGAATGCAAAGACTCTTACTTGGCTCGATCGAGAGTGAAAACAAAATGGATCTCTTTATTGGTTATTTTCAGATTTCAATTAAGCAAGAGTGTAGGAAACAAACAGTCTTCAAATGTGAATGGGGTCTGTTTGAGTACTTCGTAATGCAAATGGGACTCACGAATGCTCCAGCCACATTTCAAATAGCTATGAATAAAGAGTTGAGAAGGTTAATAATTTCTGGATTTGTAGTGGTTTTCTTAGAAAAAATTCTGATTCACTCAGAAGTCCTTATCGAGCACTTTAAACACATCTAACTTGTTGTTATCGAATTAAAGAAATTCCAATTTTCAGTAGAGATGAAAAGTGTGTAGTTGCGAAGAAAGAGATATTATTTTTAAGACACGTAATTTAAAGTGGTTTAATAAAAACAAGTTAAGTCGAAATATAAAGCTCTTTTCCAATATATACGACCAAAAACACTTACTAAACTTCAGAGCTTTCAGAATACAATCAATAATTCATTGAGAATTTTGCCAAGATTGCTGCTCTATTAAACAAGCTAGCAATAAAAGCAGAAGTCTCAATGAACAAAGAAGAAATGAACTATTTGTATTCAATTTAGTGTTGGGAACCGTACAAACGGCCAAAAATTTTTTGACCGCGAACAAGACCGCTTTGACGGACGTTTATAATGGCCGACGGCCACTTTGGCGGATAGACTGGCGGCCAAAAATTTGGACCGCGGAGTTGGCCGGCCAAATCATTGACAGGCCGCCCTTTTGGCGGCCAGACCGGCGGTCAAATTTTTGGACCGTATAAAGAATCGGTCAAAAAAAAAGGGGCGGTCAAATAACCGGCCAACTTTTTGGCAGGCAGACATTTTGCCGGTCAGCTTGGCGGCCTAATTTATAGACCGCCAAAATAAACGGTCTAAAATAAACGGTAGGCCAAAAAACCGGTAATAAAATAAAAAAATTAATATAATTTAAAATATGTTTTTTATTAATAATTTAATAAAAATGACAATACAATTGAGAATTTAATATGCATTTTAAAATATGAAACAAAAATAATATATGTACGAAAATTTAGAAAAATAATTTTTGATAGCAGTAATCTAGTGGTGCAATCAGATATTTAGACGAAAAAAAATAAAAATCCTTTTAAAATGAAGAAATACATTTAAATTAAATTATTTTTTTAATAATTATTAAATTATTTAATTATTTGTTGCCTTTAAATTATTTTTTTAAATAAAAATAATAATAATTTATATTTTTAATTGTAAATTATTTTATAATCCTAAAAAGGAAAATTTCTTTATTGAATATTAATCACATAGAAAAAACTTTTACTTTGGCTCTGAATTGGAGCAAAAAGAAATTAATTCAACACCAAAGTTTTGTTCTACAAAAACAAAATCTTAGATTTTGTGCTCTATTGCGAGAAGTAGCGGATAACGACTTATTCAAGAATCCCATTTTTGTAATGATTAGGGTTGGAAAAACTAAATTTGGTCAAAACCTTATTTTGTTATTGAAGATAAAAATTATTAATTTTACTAGTATTTAAAATATTTTTTTTAATAAAAAAGGGGAAACAATTGATCCAGTTGATAAATATAGAGAATCCTCTTATTTGTAAAACGAGACAAAAATAATTACGTGGTTCAAAAAAATGGCTTCTGCAACAAAATGAAGCTAATGTTAAGTCGAAATATTCAAAGGCTCCTACTATAATAAAAAATTAAATTCAAAATAGATTTAAACTTGATCAAATGGTCATAGATATGGTCAATCGACCTTAATCTCAAAAAATGCAAAGTTATGCACCTAGGCAAACATAACAAATTATTCAGTTATTCGATGATTGACAAAGATGAAAAATGGCATGAGTTATCAAAATCAGACAACGAACGTGATTTGGGCGTTATTATTTCAAATGATTTGAAATGGTCTCATCAAGTAAACTCAGTCGTAAATAAAGCAAACAGATTTTTTGGTATGATTAGGAACTCTTTTAGAAAAATTGGTCTCGAGTCGCTCAGGATTTTATATTCATCCCTTGTTAGACCTCATTTGGATTACGGTATAAGCGCGTGGTGCCCGCATCTGAAAAAGGATATCAAATTATTAGAAAGCGTTCAAAGCAGAGCAACTAGACTGGTCAAAAGCATCAAACGTTTAGAATATTCAGAACGTCTAAAAACCTAGACCTCACTTGGTATCCATGAATTTCGACAAACAATTTTCGATAAATTAAAATTTGACAGAATAAATTCGACCAATAAAATTCGGCCAAAAAAAAATTAGACATGTTTAATTTAGACATTAAATTATTTGGCACAAATATTCGACAAAAAAATCAATTAATCAATTTTAAATAAATTTTCTTTTAAGAAAAAAATATCTATAATTTAATTATCAGAGTATTTATATTCAATTAAAAAAGACAGAAATTTAAGATAAGACATGATATCACTTTGATTATATCCTAAAATGGCTTGATTCAATTTTTCTTTCAATACAATATACCCAATTTTTCGCCTGTCAACTAGACGAGTTGACAATTGTATGTACAAATTTTCTGTATTTGATTGTTCAAGTTTTAAACTATTGACCAAATAAAACAAATGAGGATGAGTTTTGATAGTGGACTGCAAAGCGTAGTACCACCCTTCAAGGTTATTATTAGTACGCGGTAAACCTTGAAGGGTCCTATTGAGACAATTCCATTGTTCAATCTCGAATTGTGGCGTTTTACGTTTTGCATAGCGGCCTTTAGACATTGTTCCAATGTAATATTGTTCAAAATATTTATACAATTTTTGTAGGTCATTATTTGGTAAATTTTTTTTAAAGTTTCAAACGCACTAATCACGTCATCGACTGGTACAAAGGTTAAGCAAGCAAGCATTTTACAATACAAAAGGGTTTGGTTTTATTCATTTGTTGCATCCATGTACGAGATTACAAGACCATATTCTAAAATATGACGCCATTTACACTTTTTTAAATGAAAAAAACAACCATGGATCTAACAGTCCGGAAAAATCTCTTCAATAGAATTTATCAAGCCAAGCTCAAAGTCGCATGATACAGACAATGGATCACTTTTCCTTTTAATATTTCAAAAAATTTCGTGTACGTTTCTTGCTGCTTATTAACAAACAAAGCGTAAACAAAGGGCAAATTTTTCACATTTTTGATTATATGTAATGTAAAAAGTTGCTTGAATAGGATCTGTTTTCACTTAACAATTGAAGATTTTTTTCGGTAGCAAATATCAACATTCGATTGCTATTGTCAATATCAGGTGCATAATTATCGTACAAAATGAAACTGTCATTTTTGAATGAAATTTTAAAATCGTCATATAGTTTGAAATTCAAGTCATTTGGAATTTCATAGTTTTCATATGGGTCAATCCCCGCATTTCTACATAGCTGTCTATCGGCGTTGTATTTTGGCAAGTTAGCTGCAACTTCCTCGCTTACATTTTTTTGGCACTCAAGTATAATTTTTCTTGCACTGGAATCAGGTTGTTTACTAGCCATTAAAAATAATATAATAATAATAAGCTACAGCAGGA
>QEOQ01000238.1:367354-392305 GCA_010279815.1 Brachionus plicatilis
AAAAAAAAATTAAAATTTTTCATTAAATATGCAATCCAGTCAAGTTCGTTCATATACTAAACAAGATTATTTATAATTCATTCATTTTTGATTTGCGACTTATTTATTTGTTTTTTGTTTGTTCTTTTCATTTTATTTTATTTTTCGTCGGACGAACCTCCATCCAACACTTCAAAATTTCAACATCTTCAAGACAATCAGGACTCAAAGGTAACCCAGTTATTTTAGTATTTCTTTATTTCTTTTTCTCTCCAGGTGTCTGTCTAATTGGGATTTAAAGCAGTTTAAGGACTCCGCGTTAATAATTTCAGGGGATAACTCATTCCAATTGTTTTAATTTTTGACTTCACCGCCTTAACATCTGTTTTAATAGTTGCCTGATGCTCGTGGTCTTTAGTATAATAAATAGGCAAATTATGGCCAAAAGTATACACACTACCAGGACAATTTGGTAAATCAGTGTTGTTGCATCTCCAATTTATTTTTCCACTTGTTGATTTGTAACTAGACTAATATTCATATATTTTTTCATCGACTAAAAGCCAACTAGGTGTACCATCTTTTTTATTACGAGAAGACTTAATTAAATTTAGACCACCGTTCAAATTCAAATTCAAGTCACCAAACAAACATGACAAGTCGTCCATTATTTATCTAATTTAGATAATTGTTTATGAAAATAAAAAAAAGCGAAAAAAAAAAATGACTAATCAAATTTAGTCGAAATATATTTGTCGAATTTAAAAAAAGTTTGTCGAATTAACACATGTCGAACTTTTTTATGTCTAATTTAGTTAGTCGAATTTTGAGTTGTCGAAATAAACTTGTCGAAAACTAGCATAACCACCTCACTTCCTTGGGGTTTAGAAGAAAAAGAAGTGATTTGATCGAAATTTATAAAATTATAAAAGTAATGGATTCAGTTGATTTGGAAAATGGATTAAATTATGCCTCTTCGTCGACAAATCATAATCTTAAGTTAAGGAGAAACAAGAGTAAATTAAGACGTGAAAAAAATAAGGCGATGTAACGCTAGACACGAGTTTTTGATCAATCGTATTGTGACTTTCAGGAACAGTCTGCCTAATAGCGTGATTGAAGCCGAAACATTGAACAAGTTCAAGGCGAGATTGGATGAGTGGTTTCAAAATGAATGGCAGCTGCTACCAGGGCTAAGTGCATAGCACTCGTATAGAGAATCTGTACAGCAGTTGATTTTACTACTACTACTACTAATTAAAACAGTATCAGGGGTAAGCCCTATTTAGGAAAAACGATTCAATGTATTAGTTTAGAAAATTAATTTATTTTAATTTTAAGTAGGGTCTTATTTTTTTTTATTTCTTTACTTTAAAAAAAAATAATTAAACTTTAAAATTTCTATTTAATAAAATTAATTTGGAAAAACATTTGCTTTATAAATCCTACTTAAAAAAAGAATGTATGTAGTCTAAGAACTAATTAAAATTAAAATCATAAATTATAAAAAATATTTATTAGTAAAAATTTTGAATTTTACATCAGTTGGATTCCAGTGATATTTTAAATGTATTATTCAAACAATTTATTTATTTATTCACTTTCTCTAAAATTATACATTGAATACAAATTTTGACCATTTTTGAATAAATTAAAATTTATTTTTAAAATGTTTATTTTAAACTAAAAATGCTAAAACTAAATCATAAAATGTGTAAAAAATAAAATCCAAAATTTAAATATTTTAAGTAATGCTCTTAATATGTAAAATATTATGAATATTATAATAAGATTTATTATATTAATATAATTTCATTATTTATGATTATTTTTCCTTAAATAATGACTTTGATTAATTTAAATAGATGTCAAGGATCAAAAATTAATAGATTTGATTTAAAAATTATAAAACAAAAAAATCTATTGAAGGACTCGAAAAAAAAGAAAAGCATATGCAAATAGAAAGTCTAAATACCAATTTTACTCTCAAGACTGCACTTCATGCACTTCTGTTGCCTTTAAAATAGTCATTTCGGCTTAATCATTTTAGCAAAGATTTTTTATTAATAAATTATGTTTTTTTTTAAATAAAGTCCAGAAAGATTTTGTTTTTATGACGGAAATTTAAGGAATTCAATTTTGAATAACCATAATTTATTAATAGAAAAACTCAGCAAAAATAATTTAGCCTAGATGCCAATTTTACTCTCAATTTTAAAAATGAATGCAACGGAGTGCAATGAAGTTTAATCTGAAGAGGAAATTATAATAAAATATTTTTTAAGGGCCAAGGGAAAATAATTCTTCTATTGCGAACAAAAAAACAAAAAAAACTGAATTAGAAAATGCCTTAGAATTTAATTGTTTTAATTCAGAAAGTAAAATCAAATTTTTTCAAAGTTATAAACGCTTCCTTCTTTAGATGTGACTCGAATTTAGATAAAATTTTTTAATAAGATTTTTGTAATTTTTTATCAAAACTTGCATTAAAAATAGAAATGTTTAGACTTTTTCCTAAGCTTAGAAAAAATCATAAGCTTAGTATTTAAATTCGCAATAGGTAAAGTAGATCAAAAAGTCTATTCAGAAAAACGTGTATTTAATGATTATGTAAAATTTTTCTTTTACAAAAAGAGAAAGCTTTTAGAAAAATATAATCTAAAAAGCAATATAAAAAGCCATAAAATAAATTATGTTTTTTAAAAAGCGCAAATTTTATAAAAGAAGAAAGCTGTTTTTTATTAAAAAATTTTAAATATTCATTTTATTTTTTAAATTAAAAAAAAAATTTAATTCTAGATAAATTTACAATAATGAGTAAATGCCCATTAGGCTACTCTGCAGCTGACGCTGAAGCTTTTATTGCTAAGCATAAGGCATCGTCGAGCGGTGAAAGCAAGTGTCCACTCGGCTACACTTTGGCCGACTTGAGAAAATTCATTGATCAAGCAAAATCATCTGGTACGGGTAAATGCCCATTTGGATTTTCAGCAGAATCAGTGAAATCTGGCGAGTGTCCCCTCGGATACAACAAGCAGTCACCTGAGTCTGGAAAGTGTCCTCTTGGATACGCCAAAGATTCTACTGGTTCGAGCAAATGTCCCCTAGGCTATGTCAAAGAGGCTACTCCTGCCGGCCAATGCCCACTCGGCTACACAAAGCCAACCGCAACCAGCTCTGATAAATGCCCGTTTGGATATGCAAAAAAATCTGGATGTCCTCTTGGTTTCTCTGATTCGGATGCTGATCAATTCATGTCCGAGAACAAGCCATCGGATGGATCGAGCAAATGTCCGCACAAATTTACAGTCGAGGACGTGCAGAAGTTTGTCACTGAGAAAAACACGTCCACCAAATGTCCTGAGGGATTTACCATGGCTGACTTTTACAGATTCATTTCCAGAAAGAAAGCCACCACTGGACTGAAGTGTTCATCTGACAAAGAGACCAAATGCCCACTTGGATATACCCATGCTGATCTAGAGGAGCTCAAAAATGAAAAAAAAAATTCAAGCACTAAATGTCCGCTTGGTTTTTGTCAAGCGGATGTCGAGGTTTTTGCAGCCACGCACAAACCGTCAGGCGGCCAAACCAAATGTCCAAAGGGATACACTGTGGAGGATTTTTTCAAATTTGTCCAAGATTTAAATGAAGCCAACAAATGTCCACTGGGATATTCCATAGCTGACTTGTTCAGATTTGTGGCAAAACAAAAGGAAGCGTCGGGCACAGGCAAATGTCCACTTGGGTACATCAAAGTTGCCAATGAGTCCAAAGATTGTCCGCTTGGATTTAGCAAAGAGGCATCTGGAAGCAAGTGCCCGCTTGGCTACAGTCAAACTGAAGCCGACAAATTCATGGCTGACAATAAGCCATCAGGTGGCCACACAAAATGTCCTAAAGAGTACAATCAGAGAGATTTTAGCAAGTTTGTTTCAGGCAAAAAATCAAAATGTCCTCTTGGGTACACAGAAGTGGAAGCGGAAAAATTTATGTCGCATCACAAGCCATCTGGTGGCAACACAAAATGTCCCAAAGAGTACAACTTGACTGATTTTGGAGAATATGCAAAGGAGAATAAGAATTTACATGCTCCTGCCAAGTGTCCGTTTGGCTATGCTAAAGAGGGATCTGATTCGAGCAAATGTCCTCTGGGATATACTGAAGCTCAAGCTGAAAAGTTTATGAATGATAATAAACCATCTGGTGGAGAAACTAAGTGTCCCAAGCAGTACAATTTGGCTGATTACAGAAAGTTTGTTGACAATGGAAGCAAATGTCCGCTTGGCTATTTCAAAAATGCACCGAGCATATGTCCACTAGGGTATACGGAAAAAGATGCGCTAGGGTTTATGTATGAATTTATAGCTGGGAATGCGGGAACCAAATGTCCGAAAGGATATAATTTCGATGAGTTCAGAAAATTTATTGAAAGATCTGGAGGAGCAAAAAAATGTCCATTTGGATTTGGATAGACCAATTTCAGCAACAAGATCAATCTTTTTTGTTCTTAATTAATTCATTTAGCCATCAATCATAAACAACTAGCTCTTAATTTTACAAATAAATAGTTATTCGTTGTGTTTAATTTATTTTTTTTATTTTTTAAGAGTCTAGCTAAACAAAATAATTTTAAAAAATATATTCCACTCTGGATAAGTGACCTAGTGAGCTAACTTTTGAATTTTGAATTTTGAATCTTTATTTCTGTTTAAAAAAAAAACATTAATAACTTTTTGTTTTTGAAAGAGGTAAAATTTTGCTTAAAAGGAAATTTTTTTTTAGGATAAAATTGTACCTAGAACTGGCCTCTGTTGTTTAAATTCAAATGAGTCGATATTTCTATATAGAGACATACACAACTCCCTCAACGTCCCCCACTTCTGTCCTTACTGTACAAATTGTATCTTTTAACTTTTCTTATTGAGATGCTATTGAACCAAGTCTCACTAACTGCTACAATTTGTGGACTTAATGTTACAAAAACAACACTGAATTCCTCTTATCTACTATCCAATGAACAAGGAATTAAATGCATAATTTTAACGATTCAAGACTATCTAGGCGTAATGACGCTTCAGATGAACGATTATTTGATTTTTTAATTTATTAGTGACTTTCGACTTGGCAGGTCTATGTCCTAAGTCTCGATCAGATTAAAAGACAAGTGCAGATATTTGATTGTATTTGAATTGTTTAGATTTTTTTGGGATGAAAAAGAAGAAAATTTGTTATTGTTAAGATTCAGGTATTCCAATTAAAAATTTAATTCAACTGACTCATTTAGTAGGTTACCAACGAGATACAGTTCATTAAGTTGGTACAAATAGTCAAAACTTCCGGGCTCAATAAAATCTAAATTATTCCAGCTCAATGACAACACTTCTAATCCATTTAATGAATTGAAATTATTTTTAGACAATTTTATCAACTGGTTGTTGTCGAAATTGAATTTTTTTAAATTGGAAAGATTGGGTAAATTAATTGAATCTAAATTACTTTTCAAGATGTTCAAAATTTTCAAAATATAAATTTTTTTCTTTCTTTTTTTTTATTTTTTAAATAAAATTTTTATATTTTTAAATAAATTTTATTTTTTAAATAAAATTTTTTTTTTTTCTAAAAATTTTTGAATTCATTTTTTTTAATTAAAAAACAACTTTTTTAAATAATAAATATATTTTAAATTATATTAATTTTTTATTTTATTCCCGGTTTTTTGGCCGCCCGTATATTTTTGGCCGTTTAATTTGGCGGTCTAAAAATTAGGCCGCCAAGCTGACCGGCCAAATGGCCGCCCGTATATTTTTGGCCGTTTAATTTGGCGGTCTAAAAATTAGGCCGCCAAGCTGACCGGCAAAATGGCTGCAAAAAACCGTCCGTGTAATGGACCGGTTTGTCTTAGGCCGCATCCAACACTACTTCTAATATTATTAACTGCAAGGAGCAAAACAAACGCTGCTTTTAAAGTAAAATTTTAGTAAACTTAATGCAAAAGAATTTTAGAAGTTTTTTTTATTTTGAAATTTGCAAAAAAATCTGACTAAAATTGAATAAAAGTGGATGAAAGGTGGCAAAAAAGATGCTTTTTATTTTTTTTTACTTCTGCATATTACCTCTTTACTACAACAGTAAAATATTTTGTTAAATTTTGACAACTTAAGGCTTTTTTAGACCTTTAGAACCATATTTATTCAAATAAAGTTTTATTTTTTTTTAAATGTTTGGATAAAATTTGCCATTTTTTACGTAAGAAAAAAATCAATTTATAAAAATCTCTATGATAATAATTTTATATTGTTAAATGCTGAATTAAAGAGTAAATAATTTATATTCAAAATTGAAAAATTTATCGAAAGTTTCTCTAGCAAAATTCTTCACTAAGAAATTTTTTTATTTTTTAAACTAAAAAAATACTAAAATAATAAATTAAAATTATTGAAGTTGTTTGGCAAATTTGCAAGACACGCTTTTTTGATAAATATTAGCTTTAAATAAAGTAAAACTATTGATTTTTTAGTTAATTAGATTTTAACTAAAGAAAGGAAAAAATTTTATTTTTCGAACTGACTATCTAAATTTAAAAAAGATTTAAAATGAAAGATAAATTTTGCATAAAGCTTTTGTTAATTTTGTTTTTTGCTCATTGCCTTAAGCTCGAAGAAGTTTGTGACCAGAAATTTGAAGTATTGGAAGCTAAAAAAATGCTACCAAATTTGTTCAATATATCATACATTATAGAAAACACTCAAAACTATAATTTTTTCAAAGTAGAATTAAAAGAGACTCTCCAGAAAGGCATTGGGATCTTTTCAACTAGAAGAATAGCTTCAAACAGGACCATTTTGTATTACAAGCTTAAAATTTTTGATGGAAAAAATTACACAGCCTTTGATAAATTTAAATACAGTTTTATTGTAATCGACAATGAAACTGGACAACATGATAGAACAAGGGTTGCAGATATTTTCATCGATTCCAATCAAAAACCGAGAGGAAGAAAACCTTTTTGGGTATTGGAAAAAATTTTGAGTAAAAATTTTTAAATAAATTTTTAAAAAGGGTTATTTGATAAATGAGCCAGACGAAAATCAGAATGAGAATGTAAAGGTTTACTTGGACCAAACAAAATATGATACAGAAATAGGAAACATTCTGGTTTACAAAATGGTTACCAAAGCTATAATAGAACCAGGAGAAGAAATAACATGGTATTTTTTTTAAAGTCAAAATTATTATTAAATATTGGTAAAACTTAATAAGGTGTTATGGAGACAGCTATGAAAGAAATTACAAAACCAATTGTATTTTTTAATTTAATTTAAAAAAAGAGGGTTTGCAAAGTTATCAATTTTTGTAAAAAGATCACAACATTTGCTTCAAATAAAAAAAATTTTGATTCATTTTTATACTTTGATAATTTTGATTCAATAAATACGATTGAAATTTTATTATCGGAGTGAAAAATGTTGTAGCGAGTTGATTATTGAAATAAAAGTTAATTAATAAAAATACTATTATTTTTTTTTAATTTAATTTATCTAATAATAAACAAAAATAAAGAATCATATAGAAAATAATAAAAAGTTGAATTTATACATTCTAATTTTTTGATAATTTAAAAAAAACTAATTGTAACTAAACTGTAATTAATACCGTAAACTGGCAACTTGAAGTTCATGATCATGATCAAATGATCAAAACTTAATTGATTAAAATCATAATAAAAAAGATTAAATTAGCTTTTTTTTAATTTTAATATATTTTTGTATCTAATTAAAGATTAAAAAAATTATGATTAATAATGTTTAGTCATTATTATTAAAAAATTGAATAAAAAATACCTTTTTTTTCAATCAAAAACCAAAAATGAAATTTACATTTGATCATGAACTTCAATTTGCCCGTAAACTCGTATTGTAGACTCTAAGAGAAAAGCCCAAATCTAAACTTTTCTTAAAGAGTTAAATACATGGTTTATATGTAATAAAAATTGGGAACTAAGCTTCCAATAAAAAAAATATTTTTTCCACTTTTCAATTTTTCAATAATATACTCTGCATGAAGTTATAATTCAATATTTCTGTTGTTGTAATTAAAATTGGGACAAAGTCACAGATTTTTCAGACTTCCGCACTAAAGGAAACAAAAGCTATTTCACTTTGGTTCATCTGCATAACAAGTTTTTGACCATTAGAACAAAAGTTTTTTTTCTATTAGTATGGAAAGTTTTGTTAAATTTGACAATGCCTTTCAATATTTTAATCTTGACTCTACCAAATGGAGATGATTTGGCAGTCAGTTTGAAAAAGGTGAGTGCACCTGTCCAATATTCAAAATCAGGTTGAAATATATCAAATCGGCAAAATGAAAATTATTGGACATTTTTATTTTTTTACATTTTTACATTTTTGAGAGAAAAAAAAATCTCAAAATCAAAAAATCTAAAAAAATTTTCATTCAAGAAAAGTAATAATAAATTCGCAATTACTTAAAAAGGAGTTTTAGAAAAATTTAAATGTAAAAACCAAGGATAATTTTTTCTTAAATATTACATATTCTTATTTTTCGAACAACTTTATTTTTAATTTAATAAAAACAGCTGACCCGTGGTTCGCCCACCGGCAGCCACCATTTTTAATAAAACCAGCTGACTTGAGTGGTCATCCACCGGTTTGGTTCAATTTTTGAACCAAACATATACAATATACAATAAATATACAATAAATTACATTTTGCCATCAAATCACCGTTTGGTGAAAAACATAAAAGATCAACAATAAAGCAACAAAAGCTTTATTGTAAAATTCAATTTTGTTCTTTTAAAAATATATTTTTTTAAATATACATTAAAAATTAAAAGAATTTACTTTTAATATTTAAATTAAAAATTTTAATGATCATTATAAATTAAATACTGATCGAAATACTATAATAATGATCAATTAATTCATACCCCTTAATTGATTAAATGTAGGCAACTTGAATTTCATGATCAAAACTTAATTAATCAAAATCTCAATAAAAATGATCAAATAAGCTTTTTTTATTTCTTTTTTTATTAAATACTAAATATTTAATATCTTAAATTAAAATATTAAGTTTTTTTTTCTAATGGCTTAGTTTTTCGTTAGGAGATAAATATTTTTTTTAGTGTATAATTTTATTTATAAAAAGGAGATAAAAAAATAAGTGGATAAATTATTTTTGTAGGAGATAAATATAAACTAAAATTGATAATTATTTTCAAAGGTAGATAATTAATTTGTGAAGTAGATATTTATCATATAAGTGTTTATTTTTTGATTTTTGACAATTTGACTTAAATGTATCAATTTCAATTAAATTAATTTCTTAATTGAGTAAATAATCAGCTTGTTACATAATTTATATAAAAATGAATTCCTTGAAACTGCTTGAAAATTAAACTTTGAAATAAATAAAATTTTAACTTTAAATCTGATTAAAAAAAATGTCTGAAGCCTCTTCAACTTCTGTTCTTTTATCGGTCAATAATCAAGAAAATCAACTTGATAATACTGATAATGATGTTGAAGAGATAGAGCAAGTGCAATCGAAACGTGGTTCAAACACAGTCTACGACGAATACGCAACTTATTCCAACTTTGCCGAATTTGTTGAATCACTTGAAGGTGGTCAGATCGACGGAAATAGATGGGCAAAAAAGGCAAAAAGAGTCACAAAAGAAGGTGAAAAGCAATTTTACAAATGTTCGTCGTGTTCCAAAAAAATGTTTTCGCTTAAGCTTCGCACAAGTCAAGACGTTAAAGTCTGTATTGAAGATTGTCTTCACTTGCATACCGACGGACCATCAAAAGAATTTTGGGAAAAAAGCAAAAACCGAGTCGTAGAAATGTACCAAAAAGAGGGCAAAAAACCGAAAGAAATCTCGCGATGGTTACGTCTTCATTTATCGGAAGGCTTTGTAGAGATTTCACAAACTCAAATTACAAATCTCATCCAAAGAGTAAAAAAACATGATGAACCGACGATGACAGTTGAGATGCTGAAAAACTGGTGTGATTCACACAATGCGATCCCGGACGATCTTGACGAAGTTTTTGCGGTCTCGGAGTTCAAGATTACACCTGACGAGCTTACTTTCAAAATTTTTTTAACCACCAAACGCTTAATTTCTTTTACAACTAAGTGTAAACACATTGCAACAGACGCTACTTATAAGTTGCTGTGGTTGAATTTTCCGGTGTTATTGTGTGGGACAAATGACAGTGACAATACATTTCATCCGTTCGGCGTTTTATTGTCACGATACGAAACCGAGTCAGAATTCGCTTATATGTTTAGAACTTGTAAGAACTTATCGTTCGAACTCTATGGACACGATTTGGATCCAAGTGTTTTATTAGCAGATGCAGCAGGCGCAATAACGAACGGTTTTAAATCAGTCTTTCGTCTCGAAAAACGAATTGTATGTTGGGCTCACGTTGAGAGAAAAATTGATGAAAACCTTAAAGGAGTCGACAAAGATTCAAAAGTTCAAATTAAGACCGATTTCAAGTCGATTCAAGGCGGTGTTCAACAGCGGCTTTTTAGTACAGCGTTCGATCTTTTAGAGCAAAAGTGGTGCACGAGAAATGACGAAAACATCAAGAAGTTTTTCGACTATTTCAAAACACAATGGATGAGCGAGTACACATTGGGCTGGTATGAAACTTACGCACATGGTTATCCAAGCACGAACAACGGTCTTGAGTCTACAAACAATACAATCAAAGATGAGGGTACCAATCGAGACAGATTAAGTTTGAACGACTTTATGAAAGCAATGAAAGATTTGCTGCAAAAATGGTCACTTGATCGAGACACCGAGTTTGCGACAACGAAAAAATTCGAGTTAAGGCCGAAAATTTCAACACGTGAATGGACGTTTGGTTACAATTGGATCAAATTGAGAAAGCGAATAGTCAAGTATTCGCACGAAGATAAACAATTATACATGTGTACAACTTCCCAATCAACATCCGATATTACAAAGGCACAGTGCAAAGAGTTTTGGACAAAAGAAGACGGTTGGCAAGATTTTGACGAGTTGGTGGAATGGAGTAGTAAATTCATTGCAGTTAAAATCGATTCTGAGAATTGGGAATCTAGCGCTTGCTCATGTCATTATTGGCAAAAAAATTTCAAATGTAAGCACACAATCGGAATTTCGCACTTTTTAAACCTGAACAAATTTCCGGGTTTAGACTTAGCAATCGAAGGTAATGCAAAACGAGGTCGAAAAAAAAAGGCAAGAGCAGCATTAGAAAGAAATTCAATTGTTCCGATTAACAGGCAGATAGACAATCTAAATCAACACGAAGTTCTACAAGAGGTTGCAAGTACGATTCAAATTGTAAATTATTCAATCGTTAATGTTTCTAATCAAAATCAACTTGTTTTGGCTTCAAGTTCAGTAGCAGTTCACGATCAAGTCGAAAATAATATTCAAGTTTCTGAGAAACGTAAACGCGGAAGACCAAAAAAATCAAGCAATGAAAACGAGCAATTGTCAAAAAGAGTAAGAAAATAAGTGTTAATTACTTTGTTTGTATTTTTTTTTTGTATTTTATTTTTGTAATTTTTTTTATTAATTGTCTCTTCTTAAAAAATAAATATATTCTGCAAAAAATGTTTATACACTTTTATTTTTTTTTTATCTACTTTTTATGAATTAAATTATACACTAAAAAAAATATTTACTCCTAACAAAAAATATACTCTTTTTCTAATTGATCTTTAATTGACTCCTCCAAAATCTTTATTTGAAATTTTTAAAGACAATATTAAAATCCACATTGAGTTATCCAAATTGTGGCTCAAATAAACGCTTTAAATGATATTTTAATTTCAATGAAAATTTATTACAGTGAAACAAAGTTAAATTTTGAATTGCAAAAGTTCAAAATATTGATTAATTTTTAATTTTTACTTCACATAAAATTCTGAAAATTTTATTTAACTAAAGTTTAAACATTAATTATTAAAAAATTGGTAAAAAGGATCTTTATTTTTTAACTGGATTGTTGATTTTCTATCAAAAAAAGATTAACAAATAAGGCTGTAACTTGATGGCTTAAGGTAACGAGTTGAATTCCACAAGGATCGATTTTGGCTCCAAACATGTTTGTAATTTTTACAAATGGTCCTAATGATATCATGACATTTCAAATAGACATTTACAGTTGATGCCGAAGTCTGTTTTGAGTTAAGATTTGGGTATTCATGTTTAAAATGAATTAAAATGGAAAAATAAAGTCTTGTGAAATTTTTGTGATTTTATACAAAACTTACAATACAAAAAAGAAATAATGTTTTAACTTTTGTTCTAATGGTCTAAAACTTATTCTGTAAAAGTAAAAATTTTTGTAACACCTTCTGCAAAATTCTAGAAAAACTCTGCAAATTAATTGTGTTTGCAGTCTAAAATAACTTGTTAGCATAGTTTTTTATTGCAACACAGAATGCGTAAATCTGATTAAAGATTATGTGCAAATAAAAATTATTTGAATAGAAAAAGTAATAAAATAAATAAATAAACATTTTATAATTTTATATGTCAATCAATCGTAAATCTATCAATTGATGGGATTTCGACTGGTGTGCTTTAAGTTATTATATTTTGTAATTTTACATTTTTTTTTGTTTTTTTACAATTACGCCCTTTAAAACGTACTAGTGTACGTTCCATCAAACTCTGATCTTAACGAAAAAATAAAAAAAAACTTAAAGTTTTAATACTTAAAAAAAGAAAATAAAAGCATGTAGTTTTTCAAAAATAAAGTATCTGTAAGATTGACCCAAATTTTTTGCTTGAAGAAAACTGACCAACGTTTGGACGCGTTGTCGCATCTGAGCACTCAAAAACATTACATGAATGTTGATTTAATTTTTCGAATTTTTTCCTATAACTTTCAGATCGTTTGAAACATGATTTGAATGAGTTCAAGTTGTTAAACAAGGATCAAAAAATGCTATATAACCAGCTGATCAGATAGCTCTAGCAAATGCGAATATCATACAACCGACAAGATAGCTGAAGATAAAGAAAAAATCAATGAAATTCTGACCACTATTGGAAAAAGTGATGTCAAACCAGCGTATTCAAAACGTTTGAGATCTAAAGACCAAAGTAAACCAAAGTTGGAATTAAAATTCTGAAATCATCTTCTAATAACAGCGAGTTAAAATACTTCCAAAACTGTCTATATTCGTATATAGTCCAAATTTGACTAAAACCGAAAGAGCGCTAGACAATGAATTGAGAAAACAAAGAAACGAAGCAAATAAAAGTCTTTCACAAGACTCACCCATTTGATATGGCATCCGTAGAAATCGGTATTTTATGAATTTTCCCCCCGTAAAAATTCCCCCGTAAAGTTTTCCCCTTTTTTTTTCTCCCCCTTTTTTTTTCCCCCGTAAATTTTTCCCCTTTACTGAAATTCCCCTTTTTAAAAATTTAATTCTATGAACAATATTATTTTTTTAAATCTTCTTTAGAAAAAATTTTACTGGTCACAATATTTAATTTGATTTTTGAAAAAACAGACAATAAAATATATTATTTGATTATATTCTTAAATTTTTAAAATGTTAAAAGTTAAATTTGTAAACAAAAAATTTCAAATTTCAAATTTGAATTTTAAAATAAATATAAATTTTAAAAAATGAAATTATCGAATTTACTTAAATTTTTACGAGTTTTTAAAATTTTTACGAGTAAATATTAATTACTTGAATTAGCACAAAGGTGTTTATCAGGAATTATTGAAGATAAATATTTCGCTTTTTTAAACTTTTTTTAGCGTAATCGTAAAACTATAAAGTGTTTTTCAATTAGATCATTTTATTATTTTTCGCTTTTTTTCTAATTACTCAAAATGTTTAAAAATGATAAATTATTTGATTAATTATAAAAGGAGAATTTTTTTGTAGGGGAAATCAATTAAGAGGGAAAATTAATAAGGGGGAAATGGGGAAATTTTAAAAAGGGAAAATTTGGAGGGGGAAAATTTAAAGGGGGAATATCCATGTAGAATCGTAGAAATCAGATCATAAAATTCAAAAATCAAATAATCGTTCATCTGAAGCGTCATTACGCCTAGATAGTCTTGAATCGTTAAATTTATGCATTTAAATCCTTGTTTAAAGAGGAATTCAGTGTTGTTTTTGTAACATTAAGTCCACAAATTGTGGCAGTTAGTGAGACTTGGTTCAAGAGCATCTCAATAAGAAAAGTTAAAAGATAAAATTTGTACAGTAAGGACAAGAGTGGGGGACGCTGAGGGAGTTGTGTATGTCTCTATATTGAAATATCGACTCGTTTGAATTTAATCAACAGGGGCCAGTTCTAGGTACAATTTTATCCTAAAATAAAAACTTCCTCTTAAACAAAATTGTACCTCTCTCAAAAACAAAAAATTATTAATGTTTTTTTTAAGCAAAAATAAATATTCAAAATTTTTTTGAGTTAGCTCACTAGGTCACTTATCCAGAGTGGAATATATTTTTTAAAATTATTTTGTTTAGGTACACTCTTAAAAAAAAAAAAAAAAAATTAAACACAACGAATAACTATTTATTTGTCAAATTAAGAGCTAGTTGTTTATGATTGATAGCTAAATTAATGAGTTATAAGAACAAAAATGATTAATCTTGTAGCTGATATTGGTCTATCCAAATCCAAATGGACATTTTTTTGCTCCTCCAGATCTTTCAATAAATTTTCTGAACTCATCGAAATTATATCCTTTCGGACATTTGGTTCCCGCATTCCCAGCTTTAAATTCATACATAAACCCTAGCGCATCTTTTTCCGTATACCCTAGTGGACATATGCTCGGTGCATTTTTGAAATAGCCAAGCGGACATTTGCTTCCCTTGTCAACAAACTTTCTGTAATCAGCCAAATTGTACTGCTTGGGACACTTAGTTTCTCCACCAGATGGTTTATTATCATTCATAAACTTTTCAGCTTGAGCTTCAGTATATCCCAGAGGACATTTGCTCGAATCAGATCCCTCTTTAGCATAGCCAAACGGACACTTGGCAGGAGCATGTAAATTCTTATTCTCCTTTGCATATTCTCCAAAATCAGTCAAGTTGTACTCTTTGGGACATTTTGTGTTGCCACCAGATGGCTTGTGATGCGACATAAATTTTTCCGCTTCCACTTCTGTGTACCCAAGAGGACATTTTGATTTTTTGCCTGAAACAAACTTGCTAAAATCTCTCTGATTGTACTCTTTAGGACATTTTGTGTGGCCACCTGATGGCTTATTGTCAGCCATGAATTTGTCGGCTTCAGTTTGACTGTAGCCAAGCGGGCACTTGCTTCCAGATGCCTCTTTGCTAAATCCAAGCGGACAATCTTTGGACTCATTGGCAACTTTGATGTACCCAAGTGGACATTTGCCTGTGCCCGACGCTTCCTTTTGTTTTGCCACAAATCTGAACAAGTCAGCTATGGAATATCCCAGTGGACATTTGTTGGCTTCATTTAAATCTTGGACAAATTTGAAAAAATCCTCCACAGTGTATCCCTTTGGACATTTGGTTTGGCCGCCTGACGGTTTGTGCGTGGCTGCAAAAACCTCGACATCCGCTTGACAAAAACCAAGCGGACATTTAGTGCTTGAATTTTTTTTTTCATTTTTGAGCTCCTCTAGATCAGCATGGGTATATCCAAGTGGGCATTTGGTCTCTTTGTCAGATGAACACTTCAGTCCAGTGGTGGCTTTCTTTCTGGAAATGAATCTGTAAAAGTCAGCCATGGTAAATCCCTCAGGACATTTGGTGGACGTGTTTTTCTCAGTGACAAACTTCTGCACGTCCTCGACTGTAAATTTGTGCGGACATTTGCTCGATCCATCCGATGGCTTGTTCTCGGACATGAATTGATCAGCATCCGAATCAGAGAAACCAAGAGGACATCCAGATTTTTTTGCATATCCAAACGGGCATTTATCAGAGCTGGTTGCGGTTGGCTTTGTGTAGCCGAGTGGGCATTGGCCGGCAGGAGTAGCCTCTTTGACATAGCCTAGGGGACATTTGCTCGAACCAGTAGAATCTTTGGCGTATCCAAGAGGACACTTTCCAGACTCAGGTGACTGCTTGTTGTATCCGAGGGGACACTCGCCAGATTTCACTGATTCTGCTGAAAATCCAAATGGGCATTTACCCGTACCAGATGATTTTGCTTGATCAATGAATTTTCTCAAGTCGGCCAAAGTGTAGCCGAGTGGACACTTGCTTTCACCGCTCGACGACCCCTTATGCTTAGCAATAAAAGCTTCAGCGTCAGCTGCAGAGTAGCCTAATGGGCATTTAGTCATTATTGTAAATTTATCTAGAATTAAATTTTTTTTTAAATTAAAATAAATGAACATTTAAAAATTTATTTATAAAAAACAGCTTTCTTCTTTTATAAAATTTTCGCTTTTTAAAAAACATAATTTATTTTATGGCTTTTTATATTGCTTTTTAGATTATATTTTTCCAAAAGCTTTCTCTTTATTTAAAACAAAAATTTTACATAAGCATCGATTTCACGTGTTTTTGAATAGACTTTTTGGACTACTTTACCTATTGCGAATTTAAATTCTTTAAGCTCAGTAACTTATTTCTAAGCTCAGGAAAAAGTCTTTACATTTCTATTTTTAATGCACGTTTTGATAAAAAATTACAAAAATCTTAGTTAAAATCTTATCTAAATTCGAGTCACATCTAAAGAAGAAAGCGTTTAGAACTTTGAAAAAATTTGTTTTTACTCTCTGAATTAAAACAATTATTTTCTAAGGCATTTTCTAATTCAAAATTTTTTTGTTTTTTTTTGTTTGCAATAGAAGAATTATTTTCCCTTAGCCCTTAAAAAATATTTTATTATAATTTCCTCTTCAGATTAAACTTCATTGCACTCCGTTGCATTCATTTTTAAAATTGAGAGTAAAATTGGCATCTAGGCTAAATTATTTTTGCAGAGTTTTTCTATTAATAAATTATGGTTATTAAAAATTTAATTCCTTAAAAATCCGTCATAAAAAGAAAATCTCTTTGGACTTAATTTTTAAAAAAAACATAATTTATTAATAGAAAATCTTTGCTAAAATAATTAAGTCGAAATGACAATATCAAAGGCAACAGAAGTGCAAAGAAGTGTAGTCTTGAGATTAAAATTGGTATTTAGACTTTCTTTATTAAAATATGCTTTTCTATTTTTTTGAGTCCTTCAATAGATTATTTTGTTTAATATTTTTTAATTCAAATCTATTAATTTTTGATCCTTGACTTCTATTTAAATTAATCCAAGTCATTATTTAAGAAAAAAAAATTTTATAAATTTTCGATATTGTATTAATATAAAAAATCTTATGATAATATTTTTGAAAAATTTGTTTTTTCTTTTACTTTAAAAAAATTATTTTCTAAGGCATTTTCTAATTCAAATTTTTTTTGCTCGCAATAGAAGAATTATTTTCACTTATCTTTTTGGAATATTTTATTATAATTTACTCTCAATATTAAACTTCATTTCACTACGTTGCCTCTATTGTTATTTTGGTATTTTGGCTTAATTAAAATTCTCCTAAGATATTAAGTCATTAAAAACCCTTTTCAAAAATTTCTTTTTTATGAATAAATTATGGCTTTTTAAATTAAATTGTGCTTTAAAAAAATGAAATTCACCAAATTTTCTTCATAAAAATAAATGATTTTTAAGGCCTTTTTTGATGACTTAATATTTAAGAAGAATTTTTTTATTAAATTAAAGTTCTTCAACAGATTAATTTGTTTTTGAATTTTTAAATCAATTTATTTTTATTTGATCAGTGAAATCTATTTAAATTAATCAAAGTCATTTAAGAAAAAAAAATTTAAGTATTGGAATTAAATTAATTAAATAATGTTTTGATAATTATTGTAATTTTTTACTTATTTTGAGCATTAATTAAAATATTCTAATTTCTGGATTTTATTTTTTAAATATATTTTAAGATTCAGAATAATGTGATAAAGAGAGACTGTGAAGCATTCCAGCTTCACAGTCTCTCTGGAGAAAATAATAATTAAAAGTCCTTAGTTTAAGTGTTAGTAACTTAATTGTTGCTTGTAGTTGTTACTTCATTAATAAAATAAAATAGAATAAAATACAAAATGTTGCTAAGCCTAATTTATAAATGATAAGAAATACTCTTCGTATAATTAGACCAAGACTTTTAGATAAATGGATGTGTATTCTTAAACTTAAATTTCGCATAAGACATATTAATAAATTGTTCAAACAACAATCTTCTCTCTTTTATTATGAGGACCAACAAGTCGTTGACCGCACGTCAACAATATAATATTAGAGAAAGTGCTTAAAAAAATAAACTGTTTGAATTTTATTGATTATAAAAAATTATAAAATAATAATAAAAAAAAAATAATTATATATATAAATTACAACCAGACAAGTTGGTGGAGGTGGCCTACTTGGAGGTCACCTATGCTAGAAATACTGACAGAAGAAATACAGTTTAATCTTTAGGTCAAAATAAGAGTTAGAATGTTCACGATCTTGTCACCATCAGTGTGAAAGGCGCAATAATTCAAGATCGAAATACAAAGAGCTTAAGTGTTGGTATACGAATGCCATTTCACTCAGGAACAAATTGGACGAGCTAAAAGTTTTAAGCCATACTTACGAATATGATATTTTATTTGTGACCGAGACGTAGTTTGATGAAGCGTCAGTAACTTATATAGAGGGCTATGAATGCTATCATAAGAACAGGCGAGCCAACAAGAGAGGTGGAGGGGTGTGTATTTACGTAAAGAAAGATTTAAAAGTGGTTGAAGTTGATTTGGTATTAGATACTCATTTTTCGGTAGAGGAAGTTTGGTGTATATCAGAATGTGGAAGAGAACGCCTTCTTATTGGTTGCATTTATTGTCCTTATATCAGTGGTTTGATTGATGAAGTAAGAGAAAGTTTGTTTTGTGCGAGGAAACTATTTGAATCAAAAAAGGTAAGTGGGCTTTTAATTTGTGGGGATTTTAATAGTCCAAATATTTGTTGGTATGAAAATGGAGAATGGAGTGTTGGTCAAAGTGCTAGGAAGGAAGAACTTGAGTTGGTTAATGCAATCGAAGATTGTTTTCTAATGCAAAATGTAGCCTGTCCAACTTTTCAGACAAACGAGTTTGGCAATAAGTCTATTTTGGACTTGATTTTAACCGAGAGTGATGCGAGAGTAGCAAATTTGAGTACTGGCCCAGGTTTAAGTAATCTGGAGCGTTGCCATTTAAGCATAGCATGGAGTTATTATTATTTAAATGAAGATGATGATGGAGAAGTTTTGTTTCACAGTGTTTTGTTTAATTACCGAAGAGGAAATTATTTTTTAATTTCTAAGTTTTTCAAAAGTATTGACTGGATTAGAAGTTTTAAGAACTTGAGTTTTAATGAAATGTACGAAGTTTTTCTCAGATTATATCAGTGTGCTTGTAAGATGTACATACCGAAACGAATTGCTGGTCAAAATCGTAAAAAACAGCCGCCATGGATGAATAATGGAATCAAGAAGTTAATTAAAGAAAAGTATTATGAAGAAGCTAGTTGGCGGAAAAAGAAGTTTGAGGTGTAGTATTTTGGAAAATTTTCGGCGTGTTCGAAATCAAATTAAGCGTAAAATCAAATCGGCAGTTAGTGACTTTGAGGCACGACTAGCAAAACATGCCAAACAGCCAAAAATGATTTTTAAGTATTTTTATGAAAAGCTAAATGTAAAGCCAGCAATTCACTCAATTAAACGGTCCGATGGTTCAATCACCAGCAATCTTGATGAGATAGTCAGAATTTTCAATGAGTTTTTTCATTCGGTTTTCAATAACAACGTTGATGAACCACCGAATTTTTTACATAGAAGTGAAAAAGTATGCGAGTTCAACATAAACACGGACATCTCGGACGCTGATTGTTTTGAGACACTTGAAAGGCTTAAATGTATCCAAAAGCACAGGTTTCGATGGTGTTAATCCTTACTTCTTGAAGATGACTGCGGATGCTATATGTGTTCCTTTATCACTATTAATGAAGAGTTCGTTGACAACAGGACAGGTCCCAGAGGTTTGGAAAAGAGCGTATGTGACTCCTATTTTTAAGAAAGGTGAAAGATGCAATGTTAACAACTACAAACCCGTGTCCATAACCTCAATAGTTTGTCGGATCACGGAAAGAATCATTCGGAAAGTCATAATTGATCATTTGACTCATAATAGATTGATCAGTACGTTTCAACACGGTTTTATGCCTAAGAGATCTTGTACCACAAATCTCTTGGAGAGTTTTGACTTGATAACAACGGAGCTTTCTAAGGGCAATAACATCGACATTGTGTATACTGACTTTTCGAAGGCGTTTGATCGAGTAAATCATCATAAACTCCTCCACAAGTTGAAACATTATGGTATCAATGGTATTTTACACAGGTGGATTGAATCCTTTTTGATTGGTAGGAAGCAGCGTGTTGTTCTTGGTCATTCAGCATCTGAGTGGCTAGAAGTTACGAGTGGAGTTCCACAGGGTTCAGTCCTCGGTCCATTACTTATTGTGATTTTTATTAATGACCTTCCCGAAAGATTCAAGAGCATATGCTCACTTTACGCAGACGATTGTAAGATCTATTGCGTCTTCAATAAAACCAATGAGTCCCAAAAAACTTCAGGCTGGATGGAGTCCTTTGTTGACACAGAAACTCCAATCTTGGGAACAGCTGATATCTTTGAAGTTGAAGTCTCAGGCTACTTGAATGCTTTTTGACGACAATGAGCTGCATAGGAAGCTCGCATGGCCAAAGTCCCTGTTGATCTCAAAGTTGAGCTCACCAGCGGCGTTTGGCGGCCTATAGTTGCACCCATCAAGAATATTTTCGTCGTTGATCTTGAAGTTACACCATATCTGCTCGCTCCCAGTGTTTCACAGGAATTCGTGGCTGATCTAGAACTCTTTACGTCACAGCGCATATAAATAGCTTCACCGCTTTTCATGCAGTAGAGCTTATAGTTGTCCAGTTTGCAATATCTCAAGACGTTGAACCATGTCTTGGTGATGAGGATTGCTCGAGAGAAATTGTAAAAGCAGATAATAGTTCGTTGGTGAGATAAGGTCAGTACTCAATCAAACTAGTATTGATAAGGATAGGAGTCGCCTTTTCAAGCAATCTTAAGTTATCCAGACATATCAAAGCCCAATCTAATAAGGCCATCTCCACCCTTTAAAAGATAAGACGAATGTTTAAACTCTGGGCCAACGCTACCTTCAAAACGTCGAAACATTTCGATTTGCATCAGATGCATATTATGTTTTTCTTCACCTCATTTTGGTTCCATTTTTTCTTTCCGATTTTAATCATATTTCTGACCTGTAAATTTTGATACGTATTCTTTTCTAATTATCGAGGGTTTCATAAGAATCCTCATTATCAAAATTCGTTTGTCTTCAATAGTTGACAACCGTGGGCTTGCTAAAATTGCTCAATTCTTTTGTAAAAACTCCTGCATGCCGGATTGAATCATCTAGCGTTTCTTCATTTTTACTTTCTAACTCGGCCCTAACTCTTGGGTCAAAGGCTTCAAGAAAGAACCAGACTAATTCGAACTCATCTATCTTATCTATTTTGGTTGAAATTGTCTGGAATTTCATGATGTTGTCCTCAAAATTTGACTTTAATTTATAACATTTTAGTTTGAATCTTAGTTCTCTTTTAATATCAGCTGGTTTCACGGTTGCTAATAAGTGATTTTTATATTTAACTCACGTAACTGTTTCACCTCTTTTTGGATGTTTCTTAGCTTTTGTAAGGCGTTTCCTCTTAAGAGTTCTGTAACGCAATTTATTAGCCTAATTCTAATAATTTCTTGGTTCCTAGCCCCAGTTTCTACTGGGTTTATCTATTTATCTTTTTTATCTCTATCGATTCCATAAAATTTTAGTATATCATCGAATTTTAAATTTATGATTTGTGTTTTATGAAGTCAAAATCTTACGTTTCCTTGAAATAAATCCTCATGTATTTAAATTTTCAATTAAGTGTCTATTTCATGAAGGGTGCTATTTCTCCTTTTTCTCTTTTGATACATTTATATTTCCTAAATTATCTTCAGCGATTTTCATATTTTTGATATTGGCCAATAGTTCAGCTCTTTTGAAAACGAGCTTTATAAACTTCTTAGGTTTTCCTGAATTTTGAACATTTTGAAGCCATTTCATGTAATTGGCTTTTGTACAACTTACCAAATCGCTGTCGACTTCTAATTTCTGGAATTCATTCGCAATAGACCCATTTTCTGTCTTTTTGAGATATAATTTCATTCATTTCGAAAAGAGTAATTTAAGTGTTGTCGACGTTAGTGTTGACGAAAATAAGCACGTCGAAATATATTAATACAAAATTGAGTTTTATGTCAAAATAGTTTTTTCTGAAATATAATTTGTCGAAACATGTTTGTCGAAATAAGATAAACACAGAATTCTTAATGAAAACTATGTGACAAAATTGCTTCTCCATTGAAACTTGAGGGTATATAATTGATGATTGTATCCCTAATTGGATAGGGAATACAAATGAGGGTTTATTATTTTTTATTTTTTTTAATGTAATTTTGTTGTGAGGTTCTCTAATTGTATATCGAGTATGATGTTTATATTCCATGATTCTAAAGCATTATTTTAGATCAAACACCATGAACATAGCCTTAAAAACAGCCTTAAAATAAATAAATTATTTAAAATCGAATAAAATTATAGGTGCAAAAAGACTCGTTATCAATACTACCTTAAGGTAAAAATAATCGATGAAATTATCGATGTCAAATGAAGCTCAAATTTATGCGCGCGCCACTTTCCAATAAGTTTTAATGTTGTAACTATAACTTGTTCAGAATTGTATTATTGAAAGAGCAGAAAGTCACGTCTAAATGACTTCTTAATGAATTTGAGAGCATTTACTGCGAAATGACTTAGTTAAATGTTGACCTTGAATTTTCTGCCAGCAAAAAACATGTCACCCAGGTCTCAAAATGTCTTCTTCAAAGCCTATTTGGGATTGCTTAGGAACCATCAGCGAAAACGATCTTGGACTTCTTGCATTACATCAAAAACAATTTTTTTTAGTGACTTGAATAGAAACATGAAATCTTTTCCTGATTTGTTTGATGAAATGCAGATTCCAAACGGATTAATTTGCTTATGGCGAACACTAGTTTCTATCATTAAAATTAGAAATCCTTGCCATATTATGTTTAACGTAGTATCCATTGCTAAAAGCTATGACTTTTAAGCGATACTGAAAAGTATATTATTTGAAGCCGTTTCTAACAGAATTTTTATTCGCCTTAAAGGTCGACCTGCAAAAGATTAGAGTGGAATCAGCCCAAAATTCAAATACAACTTTCAAAACAAAGAACTTATTAATCGTCTAAATTTCGAAGCAATCAATTATCTTTGGTAAGATAATTTGATCAAAATTTAAGAGAATTATTTTCAAATAAACCGGCTTTAAAGATATCTGTTACGTTTATGGATTCAAGCCTTGTAAAGCAAAAAATAAAAGGCTATTGTTTCCTAGAATATTTTGTTAAATCAATTTAATGTTACATTTTCGAAAACACTTAAAATTTTTATAAATTTCATCCTTCGTAAGTCTTAAAAGATTTTAAAAAGAATTCGGGCAAATCTTTTTTTTTTTAAAAAAACGAAATTTTAATTCGGCATTTTATTTACAGTGGTGATTTCATAACAGTATTTAACGAAAAATTACGTAAAATACCGAAAATTAACCAAATTTTCCCACACTTTACGTAAATTAACGTAAAATCCGAAAAGTAAAAAAGAAGTATTTTACGAAAAATTACGTAAATTTTCAGGATTTTGAGATAATTTTGATAAAATTTGGTAAAATTCAAAACAGCCAATCAAAAATTCAAATTTTTGAAAAAATGTCTTTTTTTTCCAAAAATCGAAAATTTGAGAAAGCTTTTTTATAACAATTTAAAAATAACTATTTTTTTGACCAATTTATGAAAAAAAAACTGTATTAATTACCAAATATAGAAGTATTACCAAATACTTCTTTTTAACTTTTCGGATTTTACGTTAATTTACGTAAAATGTGGTAAAATTTGATTTATTTACGGTATTTTACGTAATTTTTCGTAAAATAATGTTTCAAATCACCACTGTAAACTTGAATAAGCAAAAATCAAAATAAAATAATTTTTAAAAGAAAAAATATTTTCAAATTATTTTATTTAAAAAAAAATTTATGTGATTCCTTAAATTATTTATTCCATTTGTTAGATTCATAAAAATTTAAAAAAAGAAATGTTCAATTTAAATATTAAAAAGATATTTTTAATTCAAATATTTCAATCAAGTTATTTACTATTGATAATGAAATAAATAAAATAATTGACTTAAAATAATTTGTTTGATCGAAGTCTTCGAATAAAATAAACTTATAATGATTTTCTGCTGTTAATTTCAATTGATTTTTATCTATGGACCGATAAAGTGACTTCTTTTTAAGACATATTGTCTCTAATGAATTAGATAAAGAAGATTATTATGTAAATCTCGTAGAGCAATTACAGTTGTCAAACAATACAATTCCTAAATGAACTCGACGAACTAAACATTACGAACCAGTTGTATCTTCAATCAATAAAGGAAAAAATTTTCAAACATACGTCAAAGCCTAGAGGCCGCCCAAAATAGTTATAAAATAAATGATGTTTTTTGCTTTGGTGTGAATTTTTTTTGTTTTAATTTTTTCTATAAGAATATTTTTTAGGGCCATTAAAAACGATACTACAAAACTTAAATAGAATACCACAAAATTAAAATTTTTCCAAATATTAAATAAAATTTCATTATCATTAAGATAATACATAAAAAAATTAATTAACCCC
>QEOQ01000238.1:392487-444193 GCA_010279815.1 Brachionus plicatilis
TTAAACATTATGCCAAAATCAATAACGACCGACTTTGAGAGAGCTTTTATCAATAAATTTTAATCTATTGACATTTATTTGATTAAAACTTCAATTTTTATTAAAAATTTTTAACTAACATATTCACATGATGTTTTTTTTTTTTAATATGAATATATACTACTAAAAACACCAAAATGGGTCAAATGACCATTCTACCCATTCTGCACCCCGGACACCTAAAAGTGTACGTAAAAGTGACCAAAGTTTAGATGATTAAGAAAACAGTTCTTCAAAGCGTGTTAAGTGTCAAATTCACCTTTGCAACATTAATAAAACTAATTTAATCTGTACAAACTGTAATAAATCAGTATGCGGACAATGTACAACGGAACCGGTGATTATTTGTAAAAAATTTGATAAATAATTTTTATAGGAATCTTTTTTTTATTACATGATTTAAAATTGATATATGATTAATTTAATACATTTTTTTATTTCGAATAAAGCTATAAAAAATCATTAATCTTAAAAAAAAGTCATTTTACCCGTTCTGTGCTTATAGCATTTTTTTTTTGATGCTTCTAGTGTTAATTAATGTATTTTTAGATCTATAAAAAGCAACTTTTTATTAATAAAACAATGGATAATAAAATAAAATGTCTAGTTCAGTCAGCATTTTAGAAAACCAAGTAATGATACACCCGAAGACGCTAAAGCGCTACCAAAAAACAAGAGAAGTGTTGGAAAAGTATATGAATTTCCCCAAGAATGTGAGTCATTGGATAAATTTAAAAGATGTATAAGATACGGCTCTGTATTAAAATAGCAAGACAAAAAATAGCATAGTTAATTGAGCAAAAAAATATAGCAAGTTTAAAATTAATAACAAGAATAGACTAATTATGTGTCAAAAATCGCATAAAAATGAAGCAAAAAAAAATTAAGTAGAATAGCATAGTTAATTGAGCAGACTAATTTAGGTGTCAGAAATCGCAAAAAATAAAATAAAAAAAAAATCCAAAAAAAAAAGCAAATCAAATTAGCACTGAAAAATTGCATTGAAAATAGCATTAATCATCAAAATTTGAAATAATTTTAAAATAATCAAAACTTTTTTTCATGGCTGAAAAAGGCTTAAATGAAGTAAAAAATGAATTTGGTCGATTGTAAGTCAATCAAAGTAAAGATATTAAAGGAAAAATTACTATTTCACAGAAAAATAAACCACTTTTATCCTTTAATGGTTATTTTTTTCGTAATTATGATAAGAATGGTACCAAGTGGTGATGTTTAGAAACTCGACAGTACTGCCATGCAAAATGTGAAACGGACGGTAACATTATTGGCCAAGAATATATTATTAAAACTAAAAATGACACGGATTTAATCCATAATCATGCACCCGATATTGTAGTATTTGAACATAAAGAAAAAAGAAGAATTATTAAAGAAGCAACTTTAGCTTGTTCAAAAGTAGTAAATAATGTAAGACCACGTCAAATTTTAACAAGTTGTGTTGGAACTATAAATTCCAAAGAAGCAATAGCAACAATGCCTTCATATGACGCAGATAGACAGGCAATTAATCGCTGCAAGAATTAAATTTGCCTAGTTATCCTCAAGAACCTAAAGCCTTAAGTGAAATTAATTTTCCGGAATTTTTAACAAAATGTTTATGTGATGATATTATAGATAAGTTGTTTTACCAAGTTTACACGATTCACGCGTTGATCGATGGTCGTTGTGTGCCTATTATATATTGTGTATTGCGAAGAAAAACTGAACAAATGTATACAAAAGTTCTTCAAGTTCTAGTTGAGAAATTAAACATTATGCCAAAATCAATAACGACCGACTTTGAGAGAGCTTTTATCAATAGTATTTTAAATATTCTACCTCAAACTACTGTATATGGTTGTTTTTTTTCATTTCAAACAAGCCGTTTGGCGTAGAATTCAAAATGTATGTTTAAATGTTGTTTATGTTGAGTCAAAAATTTACAGTTAAATGTTAAAATGACCACAAGTACTCGCTTTTGTACCACCAGATCATGTTCGAATTTTATTTAACAAAATTTATTCTAGTATTGATAAGTCTTTAGAGCATTTTAACAAGTTAGATGAATTTTTTAAATACTTGCAAGAAACTTGGTTAGGGAAAGAAGAGACTGTAAAAACAGGAAAAGGTCGTGGCGTAAAAACACACCATATTTATACTAGACCCTTGTTTGATATTGAGTTATGGAGTATACATAGCCGAATTAATGATTGCCTTCCTCGTACTAATAATAATGTGGAGGCATGGCATAATGTGTTTAGCAATCTGCTAAATAAGCACCCCTCCATATACCATTTAGTTGATAGGTTCAGAGAAGAACAGAAGCGTTCTATGGATCTTTTAGTTCAATTAAGGTCTGGTGTTAAATATATACGAAAGCCAAATTATATTGTATTGGATGAGCGTATTCGAGAAATAGTAAAAAATTATTTTTTGGATAATTTTGATGAATTTTATGAGAGCTTATCTCTAATTTTAAAATATTGAGACTATTCAATTATTAAAAAATTTCAAGTAAATATTGCTCAATTAATTGATTTTATTTTTTTAATTTGCTAATTAAATAAAAATTTTTGCTATCTTTAATGATTTTTTTGAACTCGCTAATTATAAATTAGTGCTAATTTAATCGATTTTTTTTAAATTAATCTATTTTAATCTACCCCCATTAGAAACCATCAATTTGAAAACATTTCTTATAGTTTTCATGCAACAAATAGACTTGCAAACAGCGATAGAAATGTCTAGAATTGCAAACATAGAAAAAAAGGTTGCAAAAAAACTATTTTTTTGAATAAAAAAACGGTGAGACAATTGGCCAAATTTATGCATCTGAAAACGAACATTCAAGTCATCAAGTCGAACAATAGACAACGACTTTGCCTCTAGATGTTAAAGAAAAAATTATTTATCTTAGGTCATTAGGTCAAAAAAGGCGAAATATCAAGAAAAACTTGATAAAAGAAGGCATTCAACCATCGACCGATAATCAAATTCTTTATATTATCAACACTGTTTGGCTCGAAAACAGCAATAATTGTTCAATGAACGAATTGAAGAAATGGTGCGAAGAACCTTTGAGTATTCCCGAAGCCGAAGATCAATTTTTCTTGGAAAATTTACTATTCCAACAAAAACAAAGAGATTGATTAAATTCGCCGAAAAAACATCTATTGAGGGATGCCACGTACAAATTAACCAGAAATTTCCCGATTATTCCTGGCGGTACAGCTGATAGAAGCAAGCAACTCCATCTAGTTGAAATCGCAGTCACTTCCCACGAAACAGAGGACTTTTTTTTTCTTCTATCGAAAGAAACGGACAAAAAAGTATACGAAAAGCCAACCGAATTCACAAATTTGATCACAAATAATGCACCAACAATTACGAACGGTTTCAAGCGAGTTTTAGACCTCAAATTACGTGTGAATTGTTGGGCTCATGTTTATCGTAATATTCAAACTCACATGAAATCGATCAGCAAAATTCAAAAGGATAGAATTATCGACGATATTAAGCAAATTCAAAAAATTTGCGATACAAATTTTTTGCGACAGCTGTCTAATTATTCAAAGAAAAGTGAGAAAAAGTAAAAAGTACAGCGATTAAGACGTTTTTAGACTTCTACTAACAATTTCGAATCGATTTTTTGAGTTGAGTGAGAGATATGTCAGAGCAGAATTGGGTCATTCTGTTCCACTGGTCGCCAGACTGGTGGAAGAATATAGAGAAGGTTTCGAATCAAGATATATCGAATATCCAACTCCATTGTGCAATTTTGTCTTTTTTTTCTGAACTATCTAATATTCAAACATGTCTTAACTCTAGTAATTTTAACATATCGTTCTTAATTTACTTTTGACTTAATTATTCTTTTTTTTTTTTTAATATTCTGAAGGAGTATTAGCTCGGTACAGATAAACAAATAAATAAAAACATTTTAATCATAAAAAAATCAAGAAAATATTTACGTCCTACTCATCTTGATTTTTCCTAATGGAATGTCGCAAGTTTCAGCTGGAAAGGACTCGATAATCTTTGACTTTATGCAACATCAATTATATACTTGCAAATATAATGTTTTTGCAAGACGGGCACGTGCATTTGCTTAATTTCCAATCATTTTCATTTAGACTTATAATAACTCCTGGAATGATTTTACAAATTCAGAATATGTTTTCCATTGGCATTGCTTTAGTGATTTAAGAAAATCAACGCATAGTTGTATGTCGATTGTTCTAACAACTGGAATATTTGGCAATTGAATTTCAGTTTGATTGAGTTCCTTTAATCATTAATCTTCGGAAAGACTCTGATTTTTGTTGTTTAAAAGGTAGCTTTGGATGTTTGCCGGTAAAAAACTCTGTTGTTAACAAATGACAATTGATACATTTAATTGACATTTAAGTTTTTAAATGACGATTCGTACATTTAAATAACACTTAATTTTTTAAATGAAAATTAATATATTTAAATGAAACTTAATTTTTTAAATGACATTATTTTAATTGAGGTTTAATTAAAATAAATGATGCTTTAATATGCGGCCTAAAAAAATAAATAAACATTTGATAATTGAATGTCAATCGTGGACGCGTTTTGGGATCTGAGCACTCAAAAATATTTTATGAATGCTGTTTTAATTTTTCGAATTTTTTCCTAAAACTTACAGATCGTTTGAAACATAATTTGAATGAGTTCTGATTGTAAAACACGGATCAAAAAATGCTAAAAAACCAGCTGATCAGATAGCACTAACAAATGCGAATACCAGCAAAATGATTGAAAAAATGAGAGAAAGAAAAAATCTGATTAAACATAGTGTGTCAGAATCAAAGAAAGAGATTTTAACCGACAAGATAGTAGAAGATAAAGAAAAAATCAATGAAATTCTGACCACTATAGGAAAAAGTGATGCCAAACCAGCGTATTTGAAACGTTTGAGATCTAAAGACCAGATAAACCAAAGTTGTAATTAAAATTATTAAATCAACTTCAAATAGAAGCGAAAAAATTGGGAGTTAAAATACTTCCAAATCTGTTTATACTCGTTTATAGTCCAAATTTGACTTAAACCGAAAGAGCGCTATAAAATGAATTGAGAAAACAAATAAATGAAGCAAATAAAAGTCTTTCACAAGACCCATCCATTTGATATGGCATCCATAGAAATCAGATCATAAAATTCAGAAATCAAATAATCGTTCTTCAGTCACAAAAAAAGCGATGATTAATCGATGAAAATTGATAAATTAATCACTAATGAGTAAAGAACAATTATATCGAAATTATTCGATGAAAATTAGAATATTTAATCGGTAATAATCGATGAAAAAAAACTCTAATACATCATAATTTTTTCAAATTTCATTTAAAATATCAATTCACTTTTTCTCAAAAGGAAAAATTTAGTATTCTACTTTTGAGTAAATTATTAGCTTTAGAATTGTATTATAGAATTGTGCTTTATTGTCTTTTAACTAGACTAATGGCAGCTTGAGTAAATTTTTGAATCAAAGAACATAGCAACCCAATTAGACATATAGTCCTTTGTAAAGAGGAGATCCACTAGAAACACAATTAATTAAGAATATACACTAATTATCGGCTTTTTATGTAGCTAAATTTCCAGTAGTATTCGATATTTCAGCTTCATATCTTTCGTCTAGGAGAATGTGAAATTCTTCTTAAATGTCTGAATTTTTAATTTTCTTAATGTTTTCGGCAAGATGTAAATAATTTTTTTTTTGTTTTTGAAGGAGTCAGAATAAATTATAAAAAGTAATACACACAATTTAATTATTTTTAATAAAATCGTTCTTTGTTTCTTTATTTTAATGCATTTTTAAGCAAAAATATTAGTTTAACTTTCTATTTCACGAAATGTGCTACGGATCGCTAAGTTTAACTACATACTGTATACTGAATAGGAGGTATCCGATTCGATCAAGCAACTTGAATCACTTGGTCTTCAGGGTCACTAAAATTTGATCGAGAGCTTTAAATCCGGCTCAACGAATGTCCAAGCAAAGCTTATAAACCCGTCCTATGAGCCGGCCAATAGCCATGGTCAATATCCTAATTTCGCCCTCATATCTACTCTTTCTTTTAGAGGTAACCAGGATTCAGTAAAGTTTATTTTATCAAACAAACGTTGGTTGAAAAATTTTTCGGATCTAGTCAATTGTTTTGAATCTGAAAGCATGATTATAGAAAAATTGATATTTCATGCTATCAGTTAATGGCCAATCAACGAGAAATAACAAAATTTATTTTAATCGACCTGAAGATGGATGAAAAAATGCTCAAAAATCAAAATACTGGCTTAAAACCACATTCAGTGCTAGTTCATGCTGTTAATGCAGAACTCTTGGTATTGGATAAAAGATTGGTCTGAAAGAAAGAATGGTCCGAGGTGAGCAATAAGTCAAAATATTCATTCCAATTTTGATACAATTTGGAATTCTATTGTTTGGTCCATCTCCGAGAAAATACATTTTTTTATTATATTTTTTATTTTATTTATCTTGTAAATTTCTCTAAAAAACACTTTTGTATATTGCTCCATGTAATTCTTAAAATTCTTAAAAAGCTGATCAATTATTTGATCTTATTGTAAATGTGGCAAGAACAAGCTCTTTAAAACTCAAATTAATTTTTAAAAGATAAGAAAAAAAAATTGTCTTAATTTTTACTACACTTTTATTAAAAAAAATTTCAAAAATATTATTTTGAATAACGTTATACTTTATGTGTTTAGAGTCTACAGGTGAAATAAGACAAATATAAAAAGCATATCTTTTTTAAAAAAATCCAAAATTTAAAAAAAAATTCAGATTATATTTTCGAAATTTTTTTTATGTATTCGTTTTGAATCATTTTTAAGAATAATCTTTTCTTCGAAGTATTCAAAATAAATAAAATTAAATTAAAATAGAATACAAAAATTTAACTAAATTATTTTTGCTTGTACATGCATGAAAATAACAAATTATTTAACCGTGGTTATTATTTTTTAAATTTTTTCTGACTCCTTCAAAAACAGAAAAAATTAAAACTTATTTAATTATGAAAAATTAAAATTAAAATTTTCTGAAATATTGCACAAAAAATATTAGAAAAAATAAAAATATGAAAATGTAAAAATGTTAAATTATTTACATTTTGCCATGTTTTCCTCATCTTTACAGTATTTTACGATTCATTCCCTTAAATATCAAAATTTAAAAATTTGATTTAATTTTTTTATGGTTAATCTAAAAAAAATTTATCTTTTGATTTTGAAACTTAAAAAGAAATAAAAAATTATTGAATTTTAGAATAAAATTAAAAAATAAGCATAAATTTTTTTTATATTTTGATTTTTTTGTTTGGCTCAAATTAGACCCGTCTTGGTCGTTAACGTAGTTTTCTAAATTTTGGACTGACAAGGGTTAATAGCTGTTAGATAAAATTTAAATAAGAAGAGAAGAAGAATTTAAAATAACAAGTCCACAAATTGTGGCATTTAGTGAGACTTGGTTTAAGAATATCTCAATTACAAACGTTAAAAAATGCACTTTGTACAGTAAGGACAGAAGTGGGGGATGCTGAGGCAGCTGCGTATGTATCTTTATTGAACTGTCGACTCATTTGAATTTTATGATCGAGGTTTTAAGTTAAGGAAAATTGAAATAATTTGGGTAGCAGTTAACTTTAGCTCTGAAAAGCGTTTTGTATACCAACATTTTAAAATCCCACTTTTCAAATGGCAAACAAAAAAGCTGCCAACTTTTTAGATTTGATCTTCTTGACACAGCCTGGAGATTTGCATGCAATCAATACAAATTTTGTGCTTGGTAACATTTATAAAGGAAATCTGATTATTTTTTTTCAATTTTTTTCTCAAATATAAGGTAAGTAAACAATCATAAACATGTAAAAATTTTATCATAAACAATTTTAAAAATAAAAAATCCTATCAATAATGCTTTAAAATTAAAAATATACTCTTGATTAAAAGATTGGAAAAAATGTAACTAAAATAACAGGAAGCTTTAAACTTCAAAGATTAAATAACATATCCTAAAATAAAAAATTTCCTTGTGAGCAAAATTTTACCTCTTTCAAAAACAAAAAATTATAAATGTTCTTTTTTAAACAAAAATAAAGATTCAAAATTCAAAATTTTTTTGAATTAGCTCTCTTAGATCACTGGTCCAGAGTGGAATATATTTTTGAAAATTATTTTGTTTAGCTAGACTCTTAAAAAATAAAAAAAATAAATTAAACACAACGAATAACTATTTATTTGTAAAATTAAGAGCTAGTTGTTTATGATTGATGGCTAAATGAATTAATTAAGAACAAAAAAGATTGATCTTGTTGCTGAAATTGGTCTATCCAAATCCAAATGGACATTTTTTTGCTCCTCCAGATCTTTCAATAAATTTTCTGAACTCATCGAAATTATATCCTTTCGGACATTTGGTTCCCGCATTCCCAGCTTTAAATTCATACATAAACCCTAGCGCATCTTTTTCCGTATACCCTAGTGGACACATGCTCGGTGCATTTTTGAAATAGCCAAGCGGACATTTGCTTCCATTGTCAACAAACTTTCTGTAATCAGCCAAATTGTACTGCTTGGGACACTTAGTTTCTCCACCAGATGGTTTATTATCATTCATAAACTTTTCAGCTTGAGCTTCAGTATATCCCAGAGGACATTTGCTCGAATCAGATCCCTCTTTAGCATAGCCAAACGGACACTTGGCAGGAGCATGTAAATTCTTATTCTCCTTTGCATATTCTCCAAAATCAGTCAAGTTGTACTCTTTGGGACATTTTGTGTTGCCACCAGATGGCTTGTGATGCGACATAAATTTTTCCGCTTCCACTTCTGTGTACCCAAGAGGACATTTTGATTTTTTGCCTGAAACAAACTTGCTAAAATCTCTCTGATTGTACTCTTTAGGACATTTTGTGTGGCCACCTGATGGCTTATTGTCAGCCATGAATTTGTCGGCTTCAGTTTGACTGTAGCCAAGCGGGCACTTGCTTCCAGATGCCTCTTTGCTAAATCCAAGCGGACAATCTTTGGACTCATTGGCAACTTTGATGTACCCAAGTGGACATTTGCCTGTGCCCGACGCTTCCTTTTGTTTTGCCACAAATCTGAACAAGTCAGCTATGGAATATCCCAGTGGACATTTGTTGGCTTCATTTAAATCTTGGACAAATTTGAAAAAATCCTCCACAGTGTATCCCTTTGGACATTTGGTTTGGCCGCCTGACGGTTTGTGCGTGGCTGCAAAAACCTCGACATCCGCTTGACAAAAACCAAGCGGACATTTAGTGCTTGAATTTTTTTTTTCATTTTTGAGCTCCTCTAGATCAGCATGGGTATATCCAAGTGGGCATTTGGTCTCTTTGTCAGATGAACACTTCAGTCCAGTGGTGGCTTTCTTTCTGGCAATGAATCTGTAAAAGTCAGCCATGGTAAATCCCTCAGGACATTTGGTGGACGTGTTTTTCTCAGTGACAAACTTTTGCACGTCCTCGACTGTAAATTTGTGCGGACATTTGCTCGATCCATCCGATGGCTTGTTCTCAGACATGAATTGATCAGCATCCGAATCAGAGAAACCAAGAGGACATCCAGATTTTTTTGCATATCCAAACGGGCATTTATCAGAGCTGGTTGCAGTTGGCTTTGTGTAGCCGAGTGGGCATTGGCCGGCAGGAGTAGCCTCTTTGACATAGCCTAGGGGACATTTGCTCGAACCAGTAGAATCTTTGGCGTATCCAAGAGGACACTTTCCAGATTCAGGTGACTGCTTGTTGTATCCGAGGGGACACTCGCCAGATTTCACTGATTCTGCTGAAAATCCAAATGGGCATTTACCTGTACCAGATGATTTTGCTTGGTCAATGAATTTTCTCAAGTCGGCCAAAGTGTAGCCGAGTGGACACTTGCTTTCACCGCTCGACGATGCCTTATGCTTAGCAATAAAAGCTTCAGCGTCAGCTGCAGAGTAGCCTAATGGGCATTTAGTCATTATTGTAAATTTATCTAGAATTAATTTTTTTTTAATTTAAAAAATAAAATGAATATTTAAAAATTTATTTATAAAAAATAGCTTTCTTCTTTTATAAAATTTGCGCTCTTTAAAAAACATAATTTATTTTATTGCTTTTTAGATTATATTTTTTCTCAAAACTTTCTCTTTATGTACATCAAAAATTTTACATAAGCATCGATTTCACGTGTTTTTGAATAGACTTTTTAGTCTACTTTACCTTTTGCGAATTTAAATTCTTTGAGCTTAGTAACTTATTTCTAAGCTCAGGAAAAAGTCTTAACATTTCTATTTTTAATGCAAGTTTTGATAAAAAATCACAAAAATCTTATTAAAAAATTTTATCTAAATTCGAGTCACATCTAAAGAAGGAAGCGTTTATAACTTTGAAAAAATTTGATTTTACTTTCTGAATTAAAACAATTATATTCTAAGGCATTTTCTAATTCAGTTTTTTTTGTTTTTTTGTTCGCAATAGAAGAATTATTTTCCCTTGGCCCTTAAAAAATATTTTATTATAATTTCCTCTTCAGATTAAATTTCATTGCACTCCGTTGCATTCATTTTTAAAATTGAGAGTAAAATTGGCATCTAGGCTAAATTATTTTTGCTGAGTTTTTCTATTAATAAATTATGGTTATTCAAAATTGAATTCCTTAAAAATCCGTCATAAAAAGAAAATCTCTCTAGACTTTATTTAAAAAAAAAAAATAATTTATTAATAAAAAATCTTTGCTAAAATGATTAAGCCGAAATGACTATTTTAAAGGCAACAGAAGTGCATGAAGTGTAGTCTTGAGAGTAAAATTGGTATTTAGACTTTCTATTTGCATATGCTTTTCTTTTTTTTCGAGTCCTTCAATAGATTTTTTTGTTTTATAATTTTTAAATCAAATCTATTAATTTTTGATCCTTGACATCTATTTAAATTAATCAAAGTCATTATTTAAGAAAAAAAAATTTTATAAATTTTCGATATCATATTAATATAAAAATCTTATGATAATATTTTTGAAAAATTTGTTTTTTCTTTTACTTTAAAAAAATTATTTTCTAAGGCATTTTCTAATTCAAATTTTTTTTGCTCGCAATAGAAGAATTATTTTCACTTATCTTTTTGAAATATTTTATTATAATTTACTCTCAATATTAAACTTCATTTCACTACGTTGCCTCTATTGTTATTTTGGTATTTTGGCTTAATTAAAATTCTCTTAAGATATTAAGTCATTAAAAACCGTCTTCAAAAATTCCTTTTTTATGAATAAATTATGGCTTTTTAAATTAAATTTTGCTTTAAAAAAATGAAATTCACCAAATTTTCTTCATAAAAATAAATGATTTTTTAAGGCCTTTTTTGATGACTTAATATTTAATGAGAATTTTTTTATTAATTTAAGTTCTTCAACAGATTAATTTGTTTTTGAATTTTTAAATCTATTTATTTTTATTTGATCAGTGAAATCTATTTAAATTAATCAAAGTCATTATTTAAGAAAAAAAAATTTAAGTATTGAAATTAAATTAATATAAAAAACCTAATGATAATTTTCATAATTTTTTACTCATTTTGATTATTAATTAAGATTTTTAAATATTGTGATTTAATTTTTTACATCTTTCAGGATTTAGTTATAGCATTTTTATATTAAAATAAATATTTTAAAAATAAATTTAATTTTATTATTAAAAATTTTCAAAAATTGAATTCAATGTTTAATATTAGAGAAAGTGATTAAATAAACAAACTGCTTGAATTTCATTAAAAATTAAAAATTATAATTATATAAGCTACAGCCAGACTAGCTTGCGGAGATGGCCTCCTAGGAAGGTACCTTTAGTTTCTTGCGCATAACACATAGAGAAATACTGAGAGAAGAAATATAGTTTAATTTTTAGGTCAAATTAAGATAACAGATGGAAAAAGCTGGAGTATATGCAATTAATATGAATATTTTATAAATAAATGTTTATGTTAAAGATTGTTGACTAGACCAGAGGGCGTCGTATCGGTTCTTGAACTTGTTGACCGAGTCGTCGTCTGTGACTGTAGCTGGTAGGGCGTTCCAATCGTTGACTATCCTGTTGGTGAATTTGTTGGCCCTTTGTAGACTTTTGATGGATGCCTGGCCGGACAGTCTTCTTACATGACCTCTGATATTTCTGGCGGGTCCGGTTGGGAAAGCGAATTGCGGGAACCGGAGGGTTCACCCAGCACACTTCGTTGACGCCTTTGGTGAGTTTGAACATTTGGATCAGGTCTACACGTACACGGCTCTCATGGAGGGAAGTTAGTCTAAAGATGGCAAGACGGTCTTCGTGGCGCATTGGGGTCTTACGTATGCATTGTAGATTGTCCTGCAGGTATCTATGGTCCAATACCTAAAGGATCTTTTCAACTGGCCGAGAATTCCTGTAGCTCTGTTCACTTTATTTTTTAATCTATATAAAAAATTTCAATTTATGTGAAAACGTGACTCCCAGATCCTTTTCTGTGTCGATAAAAGCTGGACTTCTGGACTCGTCTTCCCTCAACAGTAGGATTGGGCGTAGATGTATAGCCGGACCTGCTGAACTCCATCGCCTTGCATTTGCTTTCGTTGAAGAGCATACGCCACGTGTTTGACCACTCAGATAGTGTGTCGATGTCATTTTTTAGTGTGGATAGGTCACTGATCCTGCGTATTGTTGCAATTAGTGGAAAATAGTTTGACTAGATAGCTGACCGCCGCGGACATGTCATTGATGAAGATGACGAACAGAAGCGGAGCTACGACGCTACCTTGAGGTATCCTGCTCGACACATGAATACTGTCTGCAATGTGCTATCGCTGCTTCCTCTTTGACAGGAAGTCGCTGATCAAATCGACAATGCTAGGACAGAACCTATAGGCAATCAGTTTGGCTCTTAATGACGCGTGACAGACTCTGTCTAAGGCCTTTGAAAAGTCTTGGAAGACCACTAGGACGTGGATTTCCCTATCGATTCCGTCGCTAATATAGTAGTTATTTTTTCTAAATTTTGAAAAATAAAAATGACACACTTTTTTAATCAAATATTTACGCATTTGTTATAATATTATTCCATTTCAAAAATATGTGATTTTATAAAAATTGTAGTTTTATCATTGAATAAATGGACCTGAAAGAATTAAAACTTTTAGAAAAGGATAATTTTTTTAGACTCCTTGGATTAGGAAAATATATACCTTCTTTTTTATTCTGAAATCTTTGTAATCTTGATCACTTAAAAAAAAGTAATGTCAAGCCAGCGTATTTCGAGATGATTGAGACTCAAAAACAAAAGTAAACCAGGCCTAATTCTAGTATAACTCAAAGAAAAAGCAAACAGAATCTTCTTCCATTCAGCAAACAAGAGAGAATTAAATACTTTCAGATTTGTTTTTTTCTTAGTCTAGATTCGAATGAAACAAAAAGAGCTTCACACAAGGAATTGGGAAAACAGAAAATCGGAGTAAAAAATAGCCTCTGACAAGGGTCACCCGTTTAAAACAGATCGTCAAATTCAAAAAGCAAATACAGTCATCTCTAATTTGTGTAATTACACGATCGTCTCCCCTTTCGTTTAGATCAACAAGTATTTAGAGAATACTAGTAGATACCCGTTGCTTCGCTCCCGGGGGAATTTAAATAAAATTAAGAAAAAAAAATTGCAGAACACACTAAAAAATTTAATGAAAAACCTCAGTATAAACTATGTTTTTTGTTAAGTTATTTGGATGATTCATGCAAATCTTGAGATTTTTTTTATTTGTCACTCTTGAAAAGGCTACATATAATTGCCCATGAGTAAAAACAGGTTCGTTTAACCCCTACGTGTTCTACAGTTTGTCCTTGAGATTTATTTATACTCATTGCAAACGCTGGTCGTATAGGAAATTGAAGCCTTTTTTATTCGAAAGGTTAACTTGCATCAGTTGGAATCAATGGCATTCTCGGTATGTAAACTATTTTTTTAGCATTAGATCCAACAGCTATTTGACATTCAATTATTTTACTGTAAAAATTTCTACAAATAAGCCTGGTACCGTTACACAATCCATCCGAAGCTGTGACATTTCTAAGTAAAATAATAGTTTGGCCTTTTTTAAGAACTAATTTATGAGGTGGCATTCCTGATAAATTTAAGCTATTTAAAAATTCTGTCGGGTATAAAGCTGTATGTGCGTCATTCAAAACAGCATCAGCTGATAAATATTTGTTCTCTTCACCTTTAATTCAATTAAAAGGTAATTTATATATTGAATTTTTTGAAGATTTATAGAAGATTATTTTTACCTGGAAAAAGTGAAGTAGCTATTGAGTTGAATTTATCGACGTCTACATTTTTTGCTGTTAAAATAGCTCTTGATGCAATTGATTCGTTCGCATCTACATTATCACTTATATTGAAATATATTTATATTAATCAAGATTAAATTAAACTGTATTATTAAAAGACATACTAATTGGCGATATTAGGATAGGATAAATTTTAAATAATTAGAAAATACTTAATTGATAATTGGTAATCAATCAATTATCTATTCTCTCTCGCTATTCAACCTTGACATCAATAACTCGCTAACTCGCTAACTTCGTGAAATTTTAAATAATTAGATATTTCGCTATTTGAATTATTGTTAAGTTAATTTTGTCAAATCCCATTGAAAAGTCCCCAAATCCCATTGAAAAATGTAGCATTATTTGAATCGTTTGTATTAGATTCTATTATTTATTTTTTTTATTTATTTATTTAATTAAAGTTTAAGTCCAATGGACAAATTGAAATAAAAATTTAAAGGAAATTAAATATCCATTTTACAATTATGCAGAAAATTCAGTCTGTTATATATAAATCACAAATAAAATTACAAATAAAAATGATTAAGATTATTCAACAAACAATATTCTATTAAATAAAAATAGTATTTTATTGAGTCGGTTGTTGTTACATTAAAGGCACCATTCAATCAAAATAACACTTAATGCTAAATCATATTCAGTGCAATTTAAATCTTCTCCAGATCAGATCTTCTACTTTTGATAACTGTTTAATAAAAGCAGTCTTCTCTTTATCAAATATCTTGTTATCTTTCCTTAAGAATTCAAATACGTTTTTACATAATTGGTTAATGAGAATTTATTTGGCAAAGAATATTTTATGCTAATAATAAATCTGTCTGATAGACTCCCATTTTAGTGCTTTGTTCAGAGGTTTTGTTTTTGTAAATTAAGTGAGTTCTAAAAATCCCTTTATTAAATTGTTTTGCTGTATATCAAATTCCTCTTAACTAGTTTCATTTATAAAAATATTATCTAAATGATATCTAATGACTGATTGAGAGAACTGTTTGTATAGAAAGCTATTGTTTCTGGCTTCATTAGCTATGGTTTGCATCCAACACAATTAAGAGAGTAAAAACTCTTTCAACTTTATCTATCTTATTTGCCATGAAATCATTTATTGATTTCTGATTTCCAATTGGTAGGCCAAGATAAATCAAACTTGTGCTTTTGAAATTGTAGAACCATTTAATTTAAAAGGGGTTGTGAAGTTCATTTCAATTCGATCGTCTCAATTCAGAAAAATTTGAATAATTTACTAAGAGAGATAATTAAGTTCGATAAAATGCTTAATTATAGGCAAATTTGCTTAATTCAGTAAAATAGGTCTGCAAAATACTGTGCAATTTTCTGCATTTTTCACGCCATTAAAAAGTATTCTAATCCAATTTTCAATTATATTGCAGAGTTTTTGCAGACATATATTTTCGGATTAAGCAAAGCTGATTAAACATTAAGCATTTTACAGAACTAAATTATTACTTATACAGTCTGGATAATACGATGTGTTTAGCCTGAAAAAATGGACATCATATTAACCAATATCGTTTTAATCAAATTTGCATGTTGAAGGATGGGACGAAATAAATTTTTTTTAAAGGAATTGTTGTTTATTCAAAAAAAATAACAGATTTAAAAAAAAGAATATTTATCTATTTTACTTTGAAAAGACTAATCGATCCTACAAAATTGATCGTTTTTTTTTATTTTTGAGATTATTTTTATTAAAATCATTCGAAATTTCAAGTTTATCGTCAAAAGACAAAGGCTTTCTTTTAATTTGATTGGACATTTTTCGCTTACATATATATGTATTATTTATTTTATTTTTATTTATTTGTTAAATCTGTAACCTAATACTCCTTCAGAATAAAATAAAATGAATAAAAATTAAAGTTAAAAACGGTATGTTGAAAAAGAAAGACAAAAAAAGATACAGTACTTGAGACAGTCTAATTTAAAGTTTAAAATTATGGTAATTATTATTCTTTTATTGTTAATTGGTCTTCAATTTTTTTGCTTAAAAGAACAACATCTTAATAAAAACGATCAATCAACACTGAATTATTTGTTTTTTTCTGAATAAGTCTATCGTATTAATTAGATATCGTATTAAAGAAACATCGTATTAACGAAGAATTTTAACATGTTATTATATTGGGGAATGTAAATTATAAAAAAAAATATTGTTATAAAGCGAATATAGTATTAATCAGCATCGTTAAAACAAGACTCGACTGTAGTAAAAAAGTTATTAAAATTCTGAATTGAAACGATCGAATTGAAATGAATTTCACAACCCCAATTAAGATCTGTTTTAAAACCTGTCCTTATTTTTTATATTAATATTGCCGATTTAGAGGCATAAAATTCGAATTTCCAATCATTTGCATATTCTTCAAAGATTCTTAGCATAATTTTGATGTGTTTTTCCGATGGTGATAGTAAGATTATATCATCGCATTGGGCAAGAATGGAAGTTTGTCTCGCCAATTTTTGCATCAACTTTCAAATCAGTACTTACAGATAACATTTGATCAATGAAAAAATTAAATAAGTATGGAGATAATATTCCTCCTTGTTTGACTCCTTCTGTTATTAGAAAAGAATTAATTTTTTCATCAAGAACTCTGATGATCACTTTAGAAATTTCATAATATTTGTATAATATTCTCCGCAAATAATAATTCATTTTTCCGATTAGTTTGAAGAAAAGCCCAGCACGCGAAAGTTTATCAAATGCTTTATTGGCATCAAGACTTATTACATTTAAACGAGATCTTCCTTAACCAAAATAACTGACTACTTCGCTTGCTTAAAAGAGCTATGCTTTCATGACCTTTTTTTTTTTTTGTATCCAAATTGATGGCTATGAATGCTATCAGAAACATTCGCCTTGGCCAAAATAAGTGACTCAAGAATGTTTGCTTAACATGTAGACACCGTGAAAAGTCACCAATCTAAAGGATCATTTGAAAATCTTTTTTTTGGAATAGGTTTTAATAAGGAAATAATAAAACTCTTTGGTAGATAACCAATTTTAATAAAATAATTAAAGAACCATTCAAGCAGAATAAGCGGATTTGTTGATGGTCTATGTAAGAAATTCATTGCAAATTAGGTCGTGACCTGAACTTTTCTTACGACGAAGTTCTTTAAGTACATCCTTTGATTCATCAATTGTGAAATAAATAGGTGATTCATCCAGATTATCTTAACTATTGTTATTATTTTTTACAACCAATTTTACATTGTCTTGTTCTCAGTTATTGGGCCTATCATAATTAAAAAATAATCTTTTATAATAGTCTTTAAATTGACTAATGTATGTCATTTCATTGTTTATTTGTGACGTGTTCTTATGCTTAAGTTTTTTTATTAGGACCAAAATTTCTTTTTGTCTTGTTTTCGATAGTTCTCAAGTATTAGGCTTTTTCTCTTATCATTGATAAAGAATTCCTGTCTTGCCAAATGTTTAAGCCTCTTTTTGTTATGTCTAATTTCTTTCTTTATACTATCATTTAATGTTCCTTTGACAACTTAAGATTCATAAAGTAAAAATTTGTTACAATATTGAAAAATATTTTGTATACACACTACAAAAAAGAAACTTTTATATTTGCAAATTAGAAATGTCAGAACAAGCTAAGATTTTAAACTTTTTTAAATTAAAAATAATGGTTTTTAACACGTTCGTTATTTTTTTATTTCATAATATATAATTTATAAGTTAAAGCATATGATGAATTTTACATAAATTAAAAAATTCTTTTGTAGAATAAATTTATTTTATTATTACCATCCATTTGTTTAATCATTTTAAAGCAATTTATAATTTAAATGATATTTTTTTTTTTAATTGATGACTTAGAGACGAGAAATATTGATATAACAACAACATTAAAATTGGCAACTGCTTATATTTTTTGATTTAAAATAGAAATTTTCGCTTTTTATTTTTTTTTCAATTTAGAATTTGAATTTGTGACAGAAAAAATAAAATCTTGTGTTCAAAAAAGTTTTTTAAATTTATTTTTGCATGCCGGAAATTAAAACTGGAATCAACAATTAAATTTGGCCTTCCTCCAATTTTAGGCTTATTTTCAGTCAAGACTGCTTTGTTCAGTTTTTTTATTTCTTACTTTTGAATATTCTTGAATATAAATAAATTAATTGAGAAGTTCAAACTAGAACATAAAAACACTGAAGAAGAAAGCGTTCAATTAATAAATGGCGAAGAGTATAAAAGGAAGCTAAAAAAGTCGGAAAATCATGAAAAATTGAAATTTTAATAAATTCCAACAAAATTTTGTTAAATTATATAACATATTTGCTCGGTTTTAGTGACATTCATTGACTTGACTTAAGACTTGTGACTTATAAACAACTCTGCAAAATTTAGTGTCCAAGTTAGAGACATGTCACTATAGTCAAAAAAAAAGGCTTAAAAATGATTTTTTAAGTAATTTAGCTAATTTTTATTAGTTGTTGTCTGGATAACGAGAAAGTTTTTAACAATTAAGAAACTTTTTATTTTATTTAACAAATTTTTCGCAAAATTATTAAGAAATAGAAATTGACCTATAAAATTAATGGAGAGCTTAATGGGAGCTTATTATCCAAAACGAGTTAATCATTTTGAAATCTTAAGAAAAATATTGCCCGACTAGAAAATTCTCAGGTAAACATTTTTTCAATTTATGATAAATAATAAGTATCTTAATAAAATTGTATTAAATATTGAACGCCTAGGTCGTCCGGCAATATCTGAAGATGTGGACGGCTTAGCCAGCCGTGTAAGCGGGTTAGGTCGGATGAATCGGCTGGGTTGGCCAGATGGATCGGCTAGGTCGGTCGTGTAAGCCGGTTTGGACGGACTGGTTGGTTGGACGGGTCGGTCGGATGGGACGGACGAGTCAGAGCCGCAAACAGGCTTGGACGGACGGCCGCGACGGCTGTTGTTAAAATCAAAAATGAGTTGTATAACCGATTATGTCGTGCATATTCAATGGAATTCAAAAGAGCCATTACGAAACATACAAAAATTTAACTTATAGTTTTATCCTTAAATTTTATGTTTTGATTGATGTTATTAAAAGGGATTAATTGTTTTAATTGGGAACTAAACACGCCTTTACATGAGAAATTTAAATCAATTAATCAATTTATTTTTTTACTTATATTTTTTCAAGGATTATCTTGGGAATTTTTTTTTAATTATGTGTATCTAATTTCCTGTTCATGGAAAACTCTGAATATCCTGAACATAATTTAAATAAATTTAAATTTTTTTGCCAGAATTAACATGTAGAAATTTCCAGGTCGAATTTATTTTCAAGATCACCAGCTCGATTTTAGTCGCATATTTTTTAAAAAAGTACTGGACTCAAACATTTTTTAAAGAAAAATCTCTTTTTAAATCTAGTTCCGAAAAAGATGCTTGTTTTTCATGTGAAAGATGTAAAAACTGGATTTGTGGAAATTGTTTTCCAAAGAGTTTCAAACAAAATTATTCATTTTAGTTTCCAAATGTAAATAACATTAAAATATTTTAGGATTTTCAGACAATAGCTTTTAACTATTTTTAATTTTATAGGTCAATTCCTGATTTTATATTTTTGCGTAAAATTTGTTAAATAAAGTAAAAAATTTCTTAATTGTTAAAACCTTCTCGTTATCCAGACAAAAACTAATAAAAAATAGCTAAATTACTTAAAAAATCATTTTTAGGCCTTTTTCGACTATAGTGACATGTCGCATTAGTCGAAAAAGGTCAAAATGAAAACCAGTGTTCAATAAATAGTGACATGTCACTAAAATCGAGCAAGTTCATTATAATTAAATTTACTTAATATTTTCCGATTCTTAAGGAGCTCAAACTCGATACAGAAAAATAAATAAATAATCTTATAAGTATTATTGAAAAACTTTGTGTTATATATAAAGTTTGTCAACATCGAATTTTCAGCATCTTTATTTTGCTAATGATGAAACAGATAACGAAATTGACCATGAAGAAAGACCAGCCAAAAAATCATGCAATGCGAAAATGTTAATCCAATGTAAAGTATAAATCCATTATAAAGTTTTATTACTTATATTAAGAAAAGGTTGGATTTAACGAAAATATTCATAAATTATAATAAATTATGGACCGGAATGTCTCAACGCTGGACCCGATTGATCCATCTCCGACTATGCCCCCACCAAAGTCATCTCTGATACCTGATGATTCAAAGGTTCAAAGAAATCAGAGAGGAATTAGTTTGAAAAGGAAAAAAACGGACCAGGAAGAGGAAAGCCCAAAACAAATTAAAGAGCTAATAAAGCAAAACAAAAAGCTGATCGCAGCCAAATTGATGAAAAAGTGGACACCTTCTGTAATTAGGTAGAATCATAAAACGCCCTAATTGAGAAGGTTTCGGAAAACATTAATATCTCTAAATCCAAGCTGATAGCTCGTTTTGCTGAACTGAAGACCAAAATTGCTGCTTTAACAACGGGATTAGACGACATTCAGACCAAAAGCATTGAATTGATCCAAACTGCTAAAGATAATCTAGAATCAAGAATTGGATTACTGGAAAAAAAGAAGAAGGAAACATTTCTCTTAAGCGATCTATTTAGCAGTACAGTCGATCCTCCGTATAACGAACCCCCATATAACGAACTCCTCTATATTACGAATATGAATCCAGGAACCGATTTTTTATAAAGGAAAAATATTGCTAATTTTCTTTGATACAACGAACCTCTTTTTAACGAAATCCCGATATAACGAACTAAGAAAAAAAAACGAGTAATACTTTTCTTAAGAAAAAAACCTTTATATAACGAATTTTAAAAAAATGACATTCGTTATTTAACACATCTTGAGTGAATTCAATGTAAATTGAGCAGAATTTTATTTTCATTTTACTTTTTTTTTAATTGGATATAAATAAAATTATAACAGATTATTCAATCTTTCACTCCAAAATTGCAATATTTTTTCATATTTTTAACCAATAAAATTTTATATTGATTTCAAAAATTTCGCTCGATTCACTCACTATGACCTTGATAATAAAAAATAGTAAATAAATACTTGACAATTACTAATTATTGTTTATCTAAAATTTCTAATTGATAAAAATGAATGAAAAACAAGTTTGCAAAAAGAGAAAATGTATATCTCTTGAAGTGAAGATAGATATTATAAAAAAGCATACTGAGCAAAAAATAACCACTTCAAAGTTGGCCAAAGAATACAACGTTAATGCTTCTACAATTTCTACTATTTTGTCGTCGAAAGCAAAAATTTTAGAACATTACGAAAAGAACTTGAAAGCCGGGCCTGAAAAAAAGCGTATAAATAAACAAGTGATTAACTCAAAAGAAGCGATTGATAGAATAAATGAACTGAAACAATTTTTTTTAACCAAAAAAGATGATAATTCTAATGTAATTAATTTTTTATTTAATATTGAAAATTTAATAATTGAAAGTAGCTTTACCAAGCAACCATCTGTTACCGATTTTTTTAAAAAAAAATTAACTATTTGTATTATTTCGCATTTTTTATCTTAGATTTTTTTATCAATAAAATTTGGTTTAAAAATCATTTGGTCCCTATCATTTTATATGGGAATTTCGATATAACGAATACCGAATTTTCCGCCCAAGTAGTTCGTTATACCGAGGATTGACTGTAAAGGAATAAAATATACCAATCATGAAATTGTTATGAATGAAAAAGTTTCAAGAGAAGCAAAGGCGAAGAAAAATAAAACAAACAATGTTGCTATTTGTGGGATTCTGGAATCAAGCAAAAAGAACAAGGAGGGTGCCGATGAAGATGATAACCTTTCAGTAATCAATCTGTTCAAGGAGATTGGAATTGCTTCATCAAAATTTATTAATAAAAGAACTAACAGAATAAAACGAATCAATAATACTAACAAACCTGAACATCTAGTTGTCGAGCTTGAAAGGAAAGAAGAAACAAACTTAGTCAAAGGCAATGCCATAAAGTTGTAGAACAGTGATAATTACAAATATGTCTATATTAAACGTGATCTTAAGCCAAATGAAATAAAAGTGGTAAGAACGGCAAGAATAGAAGCTATGAGAGAAACGACAAATTGCCTCACTGTGACGGGACGAATAGATACGGAATTCCAATCCAGCAAAGATTCAAACTGAGAAATTGAATTCTTTTAGGGTCTCAGATCCGTCAAAATCCGACCACGGCTTTTCGACCACGTTTAGCCTTCGGTTCGATTGAACATTTTTTGTATTTATTTGGAATTTCAACTAACTTTTCCACTACGGCTACTACTATTAAATGATAACAAAAATAGTTTTTTAGATAATAGCTGCAGGTACAACTTGAACATACCCAGGAGTCTCTATTAAATTTTATAATCCTAACATTTTTAAGTAAAGCAACATGCTGGTCAAAATCGTTATTAAGCTTACTATATAAGCCTTTTGCATAATCCATATTTAGCTCATCTTTAAATTCTTTTTCTGTTAAAAGAAAGGTTGTAGAATTTGGTACTTTTTTAATTACTCGATCATTAACTGTTAAGAAACTATACGCTAATGACCAACCTTCACCACTAAAATCGTACTCATCGCAAAATATTTTTTCTTTTACTGTGTCCATTGACCAGTTACTGACAGTAGAATAAGCATTGGTTAAAAATACACTAAAAGCCATTCTTTTTCTAAACGTATTCAGTTTTAGTTTGCCATTAATACTTTCCAGAGCATTATTAGTCGATGGACAATTTAAGGCTTTACCTTCAAACCAACCGCAATTAGTTGATTCTATCCATTCTTTTTTGAAATAATCTAGGAATTTATCCGTTCCTTCCATTTTCTTCCACTTTAACATGAACAATTTTACACAAATAAAAAAATATATTTGAATCAAAAGCATAGTGCATTTTATAAACATCAGCTTCAATTTTTTTAATTAAACTTTCATCGCCAAAATTTCTTTTTAATTCTTGCTCCACCTTTTTTTTCATATGAAACCAGCACATGTCCCTATTAAACTCATTTACCGAACTGTAACCATAACACTCCATGAATCCATTTGTTATTGCCTCAGCTCCATCAGCAATAAGTGTATCAAAATTAAATATAGCCAATAAGCCTTTTTTTAGCAAAGAAAATATAAAACAAAACTCTTCATGTGTTTCATTCGAACATAAACTTAACAATAAAGGAAAAAAACGTTTTTCTGTGTCAGTCGTATCTTAATTGATTAATTATATAAAAAAAAAGTATAAATGATAACAAAATAATTACCTACTAGATAACCCCCTTTATGGTAAACTTTTTTCTTTTAAAAGTTTATATCATTAGATGTGTAAGATTGAAATATAGTATTTCAAAATTATTAAGTTGATTATGAAAACTTTAATTCCAAAAAATTTTTTTTTAATTATTCTTTTGAAAATAATGAAAAATTGAAAAATGAAATTTGAGGATATAAAATTCTATAACCTTTAAAAATTTTTAAGAACAATTCGGCTTTTTTAGTTCTTAAGATCTAAAAAAAATTTAGAATCATTTTTAATTGATACAGTATGATGGAAAACAATTTAAATGAAAAATCGAGAAGCAAGTCCATTTTCTCAAATATTCCAAGATGAAAATGAACGATTTTTTGCATTTTTTTTTTAATTCAATTTTTCATTTTTTTTTTCTTTATTTTCTTTTTTTTTGAAAGAAATGTTTATTGTTTGTTTTGTTCAATGTTTATTTGAATTTTGTAAACTTGTCAGAATTTTACTTTATTTTAATCCGATTAAAATTCATAATAATAAAAATTAAACTGGGTCTCGGCCGAACACTTGCACAGAGTTTCAGGCTTGTTGACAGTTAGGTTTTGTGAAATTCAGTACAAAATGATTAAAAGAACATAAAAAAAGGTAAAAAAATTGAATAACTTTTTTTCTAAATGTTTAAACTTAATTCTGTAAATGCAACTTCAATCAAGGTCATATCAAGGTCTGCTAAATTTGCAGAGTTTAGCAGAAATTAAATTTCTATCTAATCGAGGGTAGGGCATTTTGCAGAAATTTTGCACATCATTAGCAGCCTTTTACAGTTGATGCAACTTTGAAAGTTGCACCATTCTGCATTCACAGAATTGATTTTAAACTTTTTGAAAAAAAGTTATTTAATTTTTTTAAACTTTGTTCTGTTGTTTTGTTCTGAACTTCACAAAACCTGTCAGTTGGAGAAATATTATTTAAAATGAAAATTTAATTTAGGATAAAATTTTCTGATTATTTTTTTTAAAAATAATTTAAAAAAGAAATTTTTATTTCTTTTTTTATTTTAAAGAGCCCTTGAAAAGTGTTTCAAAGACGATGTGTAATGTTTACATTAGTACCCTTGGGCCCGTCTATCCGATCTCCCTCGTTAGACGTATTGGAACATGTATTTATGCTCCTTCTTAACTTAAACCCTCATTGTTAAGTTAATTAACTTTCCAGTGATATCGACAAAGATGTCGCTATATCACATCTTCCCCCGGTTTTATAAAGCGTAAGCTAGGGAACTGACGACCATTGTGACCACTTCCGGATCACCAATGACCGGGACCAGCCATAGACTATTATTTTTCCCAGGTACTAACTGACACTCGTCAGGTAGCCGTTGCACGCACTATAAACATTACTGCCTCCAAGAAGCACTTTTATTAGTCTTCTGGGGCTTTTATCCTCGTCGCCAGATGTAATATTTACATTAGTACCCTTGGGCCCGTCTATCCGATCTCCCTCGTTAGACGTATTGGAACATGTATTTACGCTCCTTCTTAACTTAAACCCTCATGGTTAAGTTAATTAACTTTCCAGTGATATCGACAAAGATGTCGCTATATCACAACGATGGTTAAAATTTTACCGTTTTTACATAAATATGCTTCTTTAAGCGATTTAAAAAAAAAAGATAAAAATAAAAATAAGAATAAAACAAAAATTTAAGAAAAAAATCTTAAATTAGCTAGAAAATACGGGGCTGTGAAGTTCATTTCAATTCGATCGTTTAAAAAAGTTATTCAAAGTTTTCTGAATTGAAATGATCGAATTGAAATCAACTTCACAACCCCAGAAAATAATCTGAATTTAGAAAATTTTCCAAAAATAAAGCTCAAATTTATATCTTACTCTAAAAAAAATTTTCCTATTATAAATTGACCTATTATGAAGAAAAATTTTAAGATAAATATTTTTTATATGAAGAAATATTTTTAAAAATGTCAAATTCTATTTTTTCGATTTGGTTTAAGTTTATTTTTTAATCAAAATATGCTCTCCGTTTTTTTTTTTATTATTTAATATTACTTTTATTTATTTTTTATTTTTCTATTTATTTAATATTTTTCTATTTATTTGTTTTAAAAGTGCCGAAAAATGAAAATAATTATCTCCTTTTATAAGAAATATTATATAAAAAACACTAATGCACTGGCATCTTGTAGTTTAGGATCAAAAAAATCAGATCAAAAAGTAATTTTTTTATAACTTTTTAATGGTATTTGATTAAATCTCTCTGCAAAATGCTAAATAATGCAAGAAACATGCTGAATATTAGAATAGGCTCTGCAAAAACTCTGCAATTAAATTGCGAAGTTGAATTAAATACTTTTTAATTACATGCATTTTCCTGCAAAATTGCAGAGGTTTGTTTATCTGCCCGAGCTTAATCTCCTTCAGAACAAAAAATTAAATAAAAAAATTCAATAAAATTAAATTTAAAAAAAAATAGGAAAAATTAAGAATTTAAAGTTTAAGGAAAAACAGAATAGATAGAAAAGCTAAATTTTATCCTTTTATTTTTTTCCCAATTGATTATCTGACTCATCTTCAACATCAATTTTGTTTAAATCATTGTCTAAGACAAAACCAAATTTCACTTTTGCTAAATTTTGAATAAATTTTAGTTTTTTGTCAAGAGACAGTTGCTTTCGTTAAATCCGCAATTTGAGGTTTTTGAGTTCTTGTTGCTCTGTGTTATACTTGGCTATTATCAGGGCTAGATTCTTGAAATCAGTTTTCTTTGTTTTTTTTTTGTTTTTTTGGATTCATTTTTGCTTTGGTAAAATTAAAAAAAATTTGGTTTATTCTAATGTAATTGAATAATTGACTGAAAGTTTAACTAACTTTACAAAAACATCAGAAAATTTTATTGTAAAAAGTGTGATTTTTTTTAAAAAAAGTAACACAGTTAATAAGCGTGGGAAAATTTATTTCTCTGATTCTCTTAATTTTTTAGCTAACTTTTTCACACTTTTGATTTTTAAATAGTAAGGATAATTAGTACAGGTAAGTTATGCTACATTAATTAGTAAGTAGCATCTGCACATATGTGCTTAGTTTTCATAGCTATTTCAAGCAATTTTTTTGTTGTTATAACGATTTTTAATTTACTTAAGCTAGGTATTCTATCATTTACTTGAATAGAATAATCGATGACAAATGGTGTTTGATCATTATCAGGCACTGTTAATTTACTACTTGCCCAATTTTCTAAGTCAGCGTGAATAAAACCTCGACCATGATTAAGACCAAATAAATGTGGTCTTAATGTTTGTTGAAGATAATTATTGATTTGTCTAATGTTTGGTATTTCAATCTCTGGAACATTCAGCTTATTTATTACATCTGGATCTGAGTCTAATACTTTTGGCATCAGCGGATTAATACGATCACGCAATCCGTTTCGTATAGCTGTGGCTGTTGTTAAATTCGATTTATATAAATTTTCAATCAACTCTTTAGTCAGAGCATTTATTCCAAAAGGCGCTTTATTAATTGAATGGTCATGATCAAAATTTCCTAAATAAATAGATACACTGGTATCGAAATCACTGCAAAGAATATACAATTTGGCTTGGCATGATGTACCTTTATTACAAAAATAATATTCTTTTATTCCATTTTTGGTTTCAACTCTCCGTTATATCACAAACTATTGACGAAATCACTTTTAATTGCTTGATTGAATCACTGTAGCTATCGAATTTTTGGCTAAACATGTACACATTTCTTTTTCTTTATAGACTTTTACCTTCACTTCCATGTTCATTGCCAATAGTGTCTTCTTCTTCCTCAACTTCATGATTAATTTCTTCCTCAAAACAATCAATAACAACGTCTTCAAATTCTTCAAGTTTCTGAGTTTCTTCAGAGGGTGTTTCATCCTCTACACTAACATTAACATCATCTTGGACTTTAAAATGGTCATTTAATCTTTTAATGAGCTCAACTTTGCGTCCACTGTATGGTAATTTAAACTTTCTGCACTCAGCAATCAAGTTGAGTGACTTCCAAGATTTATCATATTTTTTAGACATAATGATCAAGATTTCTTTTTTTTTACAATAAAGTTAGTATTTTATACATGCAACTACAGTCATCTTTTTATTATGTCACGTCCCTATTAAGTCCCATTTTGAATTTATCCCAAAAATCTTCAAGAACGGATTTCTTATAATACCTTACATTGTAAAGTGAGTTTTGTTATGTCCCAATAATTAGTCCCATAATTTCATTATGTCATCAAAAAATGAAGAACAGTGCAATATTTTGTAATTATAATTCTTACTTTATTATGTCCCGTTTTCTCGAAAGCACGCCTCATTTATTTAAAGTTCACAATAAGTTTATTTTTTTGAATAATAAAAAAAATGCCAGGACAAAAACGTATTAGTAAAACTAATTGTATTAGTTTTTTTGAAAAGTTTAAGTCTGTTGAATCAGACAAGATAAAATCTATTAGAGACCTTTTTAAAAATTGTCACGCTGAAGCGTTGAAAAATTTGGTTCAACCAAAAATTACAAATTTTCTTAGTTAATGTTTTATTCAAATTATTTTATTCCGTTTTGTTATTTAATAAATAATTATGTTTTGTATTAGACTAATTAAGTTTTTGTAAGAGTAAATGTAATAAATTCTATAAATCAAATTTTTTTTTATTATGTCCCAATCTGATTATATCCCCATTTTTGGCTGGAACAAACACCGTGACATAATCAAAGGATGACTGTAATTATTTTTTAGAGTGTACTAATTATCATCTCTTATCATTCCTCATATTTTTAGATGATATAAGAATATAGAAGTTAGCTTGTTCACTTGGAATAAATATCTTTGATGATTATTACAAATGAAACTAAAAATAACATTGGATACTAAATAAAATATTTTATAAATTCCTTACTATAAAGTAAAAACTATATTATTTTTCACATTATTTTCAATAAAATGGGTTCCCTATTGGTATTTGAAAAATTTAAGGCTTAAATTAAATAAAACATGAAGTGTAGACAAGCTTCATCCGTCTCTGCTTAAAAACTAAGCAGAAGCCTTTACTCTTCCTTTAAATTTGATTTTCAGAGTATCTTTATCCAATAGTCAGCTTCCAATACAATTCAGATCATCAAATATTACACCATTGTTTAAAAAAGGTGATTACTCAATGTGGATTTTAATTTTGTCTTTAAAAATTTCAAATAAAAAGTTAAGAAAAATCATCAAAAAATAAATTAGAAAAAAAAAAAACTTTTTTTAAATTTAAAATATAAATTTTTTTTAATTTTTAATCAAAATAATAAAAAGCCTATTTCATCATTTTTATTGAGATTTTAATCAATTAATTTTTGATCATGTCTTCAAGTTTCCCGGTAAATTGTGAACTGCTTAATTTAAGACCAAAAGATCAATTTTTTTTAAAAGTTTAAAAGTCTTAAAAGCTTCTTTATTAATATACAATGAAAACAAAGAATTTTTTGTTAACTACTTTTATTTTTGAAATGTACAATTCTAAATTATTAAGAAAATAATGTTATTTAATTAATTCAAAAAGTTCAAATTTACTTACTCAAAGAAAAATTTTCATTTATTTAATTTAGACTTAAAATCTGAAAAAAAAATTAAAATATTTTATTGTACAATTTTTGACCATCATTTATTTTTTTGCTCTTTTAAATAATTTTTTTCGTCTTTTAATAAATCTCTATTTTAATTTTAATCAAAAAAATAAAACAAACTGAAAAAGATACCACCGCTAGTATCATGAGAACTATATTGACACCAATTAAGTTCGAGCAAGTTGAGCATGATTCATACAATCTAATACAAATGCTGTTTATAACAGCCAGTGCAATAAAAACACATATGCCGACACAATTTAAAATAATTGAACAAATGAATAGTTTAAATTTTCTTTTTATAACTAAAAAAAAACAAATTTTTAAAAATAATTTTTTTTTAAAAAATTTAATTTTTAACTCACTGATCAAAATGTTACTAAAAAAAGCCATCAGACCAATAAAGCCTGACCACACACCAGCACTGACTGAATTAAGCGGCGTCTCGTCCATCATTAGAATCAACTGAAGCACAATTTGGACCACACTGGACAAAAACAAAAAAACGCTCAATACTACCCCAATTCTAAATGGGTAATAGAGCTCGAGCTTTTTTTCTATCAGTATTCTTTTGTCATCAAAATCAACTGACTTGGTGTCATCACTGGCATTTGTAGCATCAATTTTTGACTTCTTGGCTCCATCAGCCTTATTTTTTTGTTCCTCATTTTTGGTCGACTTGGACAAACTCTTCTCTCTCTCCACTTTATCTGTCTCAGTAGAAGCATGTCTGAGCTCTGTGTCAATCGTTTGTGTGGACCGATTGCTAGTCTTTACTTTGGGTGGCTTTACAAGCGGCTTGTTCTCTTGGACTGACAGATCAACAGGCAATTTTTCGATTTCATTAAACTGTATGGGCTGGCAAATCTGGACAGCTAATTGTTGGTGCATCTGTGAGCTATTGACACAAAACTTTGACTGAGAGTCTTTGCTGCGGTACAGGGCCTTGGGTTTGTTGACCGAAAAGCTGGCTGGTCTGATTATCTGAAAGGTGTCGTTCTCAAGGCTGATGATTGAATCGCGATCAGCGTCAATCAGATCGTTGTCCATGGCTGGCACTCGGGAGAATACTTCTTGTTGGTATGTGATAGAGTTGTCGGCAAGTAAGTCCAATTGATTCAAGTTGAATGTGTCAATGCTGAGTCTGAGCGCTTTTTGGTGTTGTTTGTACAGTGACCTGGGTCTCTTTGGATAGGAGTATGGTTCGGCACAACGCTTTTGGCTTAGAGCTGTGCTTTCTCTAGACAAATCCATAAAAAAAAGCTTAGAAACAATCGTCAAAGAGAAAAAAGAAATGAAAAATTGAAAGCTTGAAAGTCAAGCGTTGACTAAATGCCGGAAATTGAAAATGCCATAGCAATTTCAGACTTTAAGACATGTTTTAAATTATGTATACAAACATTTTGGTTGTTTTAAGTTGCTGTTTGGATCAATTAGTTAATAGGAAATTAAATTTAAATTAATTATTTTTTTTAATTTTATTTTTTAAGACGATGTGTGTTTTTAAGGCCAAATAATCGATCAATAAAAATAAAAAATTTGTTTTTTGTTAAAATTTTTCAAAATCTGAAAAAAAGTTTTTTTTTAATAAAAAAATATTAAACCTGCTAATTAGGGCTATTAATTCAAAGAATTATTTTTTTACCTAAACCCTTATTTAGATAATTAAACAGCTAGATTTTTGAAAAATTTGTATGAACAATTTTTTATTATAATTATTTTAATTTTTACTGATACTCTAGTCCAGAATATTACTAAAATCGAAATTAAATAAATGGCCATTCTAGGTTAAAAAAATCGATTTTTTTAGATGTTTACTTTTTTAGAATGTAATTTGAAACTATCAATTTTGATATTAAAATTTTTCAAAATCTTTAGGTTTATAAATGGTATTGTGAATTTCAAATACAAATTGAACAAAAATTCTTCATTTTTTTAATTAATTAAAATTAAAGTTAATAAAAAATATTAGAAAAAATGCTGCAACATAGTGCAACATACTTTGTTGCACTTTTTTTCCCTAAAATAATTTTTCTTATGTAAAAAATGACAAAAAAAAAGAATCAATAAGATTTAAATAGATTATTAATTTGATTTACTGAAAAAAAAGAAAATAAAAATTTCATTTTCGAAAAAAAAGGTGCAACTAAGTATGTTGCACTTGATTTCAGTATTATTTCTAGTGTTTTTCATTTAATTTAATTTTAATTAGTCAAAAAATGAATAATTTTTGTTCAATTTGTATTTGAAATTCACAAAACCATAAATTTTATAGTAAAAAAAAATTTAACCTGTTCAAAATCGTGATTAAAAAAATTTTTTTTTGTTTTATTTTTGGTTAATTTTTATGATATTTCTGTTGATATTTAAATTAATGATTACATTATAATATTTTTTTTTAATATTCTATAAAATTACATTAATGAATTTTTTTTTGGTTTTTCAAATTTTTACATCGCCTCCAAGGCGTTAACTGAAATAAATAATAAAAAATAGAAAAAATCCTCTTCTTATAAATTTTGTATTTATTAAAGTCAATCGAAAAGACTTTAAGCTATTTATTGATTTTAATTCTAATTTAAAGATCTTAACTAGCTGTAGCTTAACTTTTATATATAATAAAAAAAAGCAAACTGTAACAGAAATTTGATAAAAATCATATTATTTTTAGATAACAAATAATTACTTTTCAAGAGATCGAATTAAGTTACCAAAAACACCAAACATTATTGTGTAAACTCTTTAGCTAGAATATGAAGTTTTATTTTTTAAAAAAACTATAATTTTTTACATAGAAATCACTTAGATAGTTGACCAATTTTATGAACTATTTAGCATTCCATTTTTGACTCTTAACCTTGAGTTAATCCTCTATCTAAATTTATAAATTAATAAAAAAAATTTTTTTGTCTATTATTCAATAAATCAAAAATATATAAGATGATGACTTTTTTTGATATCTAATAAACAAAATAATTAAAAGTTAAATAGTCTGGCTTGGCTTTTTTTATTAAAATAACTTGTACTAATGTTAATTAATGTGTACAATACCTTAAAAACATAAATGAAAAATTTATTCACACAAGTTTGAAAATCGATAAAAAAATACGAAAAAATCTTCCATTTAAGTATTAAATTCTAAGTATATGCTCAGTACTGTTTGGTACACAATTCCAAGACAAATTTAATTAATCTTTAGGCTAATCTAAAAATATTGTTTTTTTACGTAAATTTAGAAATTTCTGTTTTTACTGTATTTTATAAAAAATTTTATTTTTCTAGCTTACGGATTTTTGAATTCTAATAATTTTCTGAGAAAAAACGCTTTTCGTACGTCATTCATTAAACGATTTTTTTAAACATTGGAGTAGCAATTCAATTTATTATTAGTAGCATAAAATTCTAATTAAATAATTTTTTTTTATTTAATTTCAGAAATATAAATTTCGTAATTTTTAAAAAATGTTCTGAGTATTTTTTTTCTAGCTTTAAATTTCTTGTTAGGATATTTTTTTAATTTTGAATACACTGAGGATAATATCTAGAGACAAAACTATTTAGATGATAATAAAAATATTTTAAGCTGTACGAACAATTGATTTAAAACGAAAAACTTAAATATTTTTTAACAAATGCATGAAAATAAATAGATAAATATGATTTTGATTTAATTTTTAACTTTTTTTTATATATTCTGATTCGTTCAAAAACAAGAAATTTTAACTTTCAAAAATTTTTTATAAAAATGTAAAATTAAAATAAAAAAATTATCTGAAATATTGAACAAAGAATTTTAAAGAATGTAAAAATGAGCTACGGATTGTGTTTATTCGATTAGTTTTCGGGAAGATTTAATAAAAAAAAACTAAATAATACCAAAAAGGTGACCAACTTAGCTGTCCTTTGTATAAAGAGTGTTCTATTACTTAAAGTTTTCACTCATTATCATTGTCTGTTCATCATTTTTTTTTCTGAATGAATTTTGGGACAGCCATTTTTTGCAACCAGTTATTAAAGATTTTATTTATGATTTACAATAAAAATAATTAAGCTTTCTTGAATTTAGCTGAATCAGATGAAATAACATCTCAGTTTAGGTGCTATAAAAGTCAAAACATTTTAAAACTTAATCTTAGTATAAAAAAATGGAGATCTTGAATTTGATGATCAATTCAAAGTATCATTTCAATTCAAAAAGTTTATCTTTCGATATTAAAATAAATGTTTGATTCAATTTAAATAATTTTAATGTAACATGATTAACATGCTATGTAGATTAAAAAAAAAAATTGATTAAACATTTTCCCAATCCATCGATAAAATCGATTTTTTATATTTAAATGTTTAGACTGATTTTTTGTAGGCAATCAGAAGTTTATGATCAAAAAGTTTTTTTCCTAATAAAATTAATGCAGAGATACATTTTTGGATTTAAGATTCTATGCAACAAACAAAACAGTAAACCCTGCATTAATTTCAAAATGATCATTGCAGAGTGCACATCATCGAAATGGTGGGCAACTTGAAGTTCATGATCATAATCAAATGATCAAAATTTAATTGATTCAAATCTTAATAAAAGTGATGAAATTAGATTTTTTTAAATTTTTTAAAAATTAAACATAAGATGTTTATTATTTTAATTTAAAAAAAATAAATCTTTTTTTTCTAATTGACCTTTAATTGATTCTTCTTAAATCATTTTTTGAAAATTTTAAAGACAAATTTAAAATCGACATTAAGGTATCCAAATTATGACTTTAAATGATATTTTAATATTAATTAAAATATATTACGGCGAAACAAAGTTAAATTTTGTATTGCAAAATTTCAAAATATTGATTAAGAATTTTTTTGACTTCAGATAAAAATTCGTATAATTTTCTATCTAATTATAGATTAAACAAATAATGTTTAATAAAGTATAGCCATTTATTATTAAAAAATTGATAAAAAATACTATTTTATTTGAATCAAAAACTAAAAATTTTGATTTGAAATTTACATTTGATCATGAACTTCAATTTGCCAAATGGTGCTATTATTAGGTGGATAATTTTATGCAGATATTTGCAGATTTTGCCTCAAGATTTAACAAAAACTGTTAAATAAAAAAAGTGTCTCTGCATTAATACTTTTAATTTATTAGAATTTATTTAATAGTTAAAACTTTATTTGATCATTTTAAGCATCAAAAATTGATCATAAACATTAAGATGCCTTTCTTGTAAAGTTTATTTGATTTTTTTATTTCAAAAGTATCTGTATCTGGCATTCAAAATTAAATTTAACAAAAAGAAATTCAGATAATAAATTCCAAATAGGTAATAGAATGAAAAAAATTTAACAAAAATCAGTTAAATAAATTAAAAAAATTTTTTAATGTTGAAAATTTGAAAAAAATGAGAAAAAATTGAAATTACAACAGTGCTTTTATAAAAGGTCAAGAATGAAATTAAATTCATTTTTTATTTTATTTTTTTCGCAAAAAGATTTCGAAGATCAATATAGATCAGCAATAATAAAAGGTTAAGAAAAGAAAGCTTATTCAATTCGAGTATTTATAACTATTTTATTTAATTTGAATTAAAGGTAATGAATAATGTAGTAAAAAACGGTGCTGGTTGGTAAAATAATTTAAAACTGATCTTTCCAAAATCAAAGAGCGATCGGTAGAAAAAAAAGTCACAATATTTTTAAAATATTTATTAATTAAAAAAATTCAATAATTAAAAGAATTTTTCGCTTAAAATTTTTATAAAGTCTTTTTGATGTTGTTTGAATTTTACTTTTTTTCATTTTTAAATTATTCGATGATTTATATTTTCATTGAAAAAATTTTACCGAATTTTACCAAAAATTGGGCATTGTTTATTTTCATACAAAAATTTCCAATGCAAATTTTAATTCTTAATAGAAAAATGAATTTTGTTCTACAGATTTTTCTATAAGTTATAAAAGGTGAAATAAACAATTTTTCATTAAACAGTCCATTTTAAAGATATAATGTTTTGACAACAATTCTTACTTTATATTTTAATAACAATTATTGTACAATTAGATTTAATTCTCAAATCAATAATTTTTAATCAATAAAACGTTTGAAACTCAAAAACTTGAAAAAAAGTTAACCAATAAATTGATTATTTTAAACCAAATTGTATTTTAATTTAGAATAGAATATTAAAAAAATTTCAATTAGAATAGATCATAAAGACAAAAAAAAATCTCAAAATATTGATATTTTAGTTGATCATTGATATTTCCTGTGTTAATAAAAATTAACTTTTATATTTTGAGTTGAGTGAAACATATCTTGTCTCATCATCAAAGCTTTAGAAGCTCAAATTTTTAATTTAAAATGAAAATAAAAAATTATATTTATGTAATTGGAAGATTTGGATGAAAATTCACAATTCTCAAAAATTATTTAATGGTACTTAATATTAAATAAAAATGATAAGGAATGTTGATATTTTTTTAAATTTTCCATTATAAAATAAATTAATAATTTTAGAAAAGAAGCCAATTTTTACATTTTTCTTACCTCTTTTTTTTGCCGTAAGCATTTTGGGACGATTTTACTAAAATTTGCGTATTTTAATGTAAGCTTACGTAATTTTTCGTAAAATTACAACTTATATAAATATTATTATTAACATTCACGAAAGCTTAATAAATAATGTAAATTTACGTAGATTAGTACTGATTTAATCCGAAAAAGTCTACCAGTTTAAGGCATCTTGAAGTTGATGATCAATTCAAAATAATATTTCAATTCAAAAAGTTTAACATTAGATATTAAAAAAAATCTTTGAATTATTTTAAAAAATTTTAATGTAACATATTTTACATGAAATTTAAATTTAAAAAAATAAAATTATAAAAATATATTTTCTCATCCTAATGATAAAATCGATCTTAAAATTGAAATTTTCAAACTAATTTTTTACTAGGTTTATTTTGAAAATTTTTTCAATCTTCAAAGTTTAAAGCATTCACATCTTCCAAAAGCAATATTAAATATTTAACAATCCACTCAAGTTTGAAAGCACACTTTTCCAGATAAAGAGTCCGAGAGCAGCTCGTACAAAGCGGAAGAGCAAAAATTGGACAGTTCTCTTTGCACCAAAGACCAGAATCCAAAGAGGCCAAAGTTTAAATTTAAAATAAGGAAATATGAATAGACTGAATCCTAAGAATAGAAGTTTTCTCATCGCCATTGATAAATCAATAGAAAAATTATATGTAAGATATAACTTTACTTTAAAATCTTGCACTTAATTAAATTGGCCATTTTTATTTAATCGCTTGATTAGACTCCAGACATAAACGTAAGTAAAAAATTTAAGTCATTTTTTAGTAAAGTTAATGACTTTGGTCAATATGTTGAAAATTTTATTAATAATAAATTCTAAATCAGCTACGACTAATCTAAGTTAATTTAATTCTTTTGTGATAAACAGAATCAGCTCGACTCATCAGAACAAATTTAGTTTAAATAAAATGCATTTTATAAAATTTGCATAAATTGCATATAATACAGTACGTTTCTAAACAAAGTATACAGCTTGTTAAACCATAAGATCTAGAACTGCACTAGAACCTCTGAACTTTAATACATGCTCTAGAGCAATTAAGAAATAAATAATTCAATTTGCTAAAAAAATTCATTTTTATTATTCCTGTTCAATTTTTTATATTTCAGAACATACCAAATCAAAAAATCATTAGATAGAACATGCCTAGAAGAGCTTAGAACGGAATAATCAATCTAGCCGAATCAAACGACAAAAATAATCAGAAAAAATGAACTTGAATGAGAAAAAAATGCGTTAATTATAGAAGAAAATTATGATTTGATTTTCTTGTGACCTCAAATTATCAAATAATTAAAATTTATCTATAATCTTTTTTCTATTTTTAGAATAATAACAAGCATACATTTATTTAGCTTTTTGAATTGTTGAACAAAAAATAAAAACAAAAATTATAGATTTAAATTACTTTTTTTCCAAAGGTCTAAAATTTGTTCTGCAAAATGTATCAACTGATACATGGTTTTTATCACTCAAATTTTGTTTGTGCAAAAATTCTGTAAATTTAATTGCACAGTTCTGCACAGACAAATTTTGGGTGATACAAGCCAAACAATCATTTGATACATTTTGCAGAATAAATTTTAGACCTTTGGAAAAAAAGTTATTTAAATTTAAAATTTTTGTTTTCTGTTCCAAAATTCACAAATCCCATTTATTTAAAAGACAGTAAAACGTAAGTAAGTATTTGCTATTATTCATTTTTAATTTAGAATTAATTTATTAAATTTTTGATTTAAATTAGCAATGGTTATCGAAAAAAGCTGCTTGCATTCACCTAACAAGACACAACAAAGTTAGAATTGCATGCTTTATTTAAAAATTTTGTGTATTGCTTGGAACAGGTATATAACCGCATCTATAAACCACCGTCAAGGCCCACTTTAAAAAATGAAGATGACGTGAGTAAATTGTATTCTAAATTTACCAAACAGGCGCCTATACATTCGCCTGTAGTGCGCATATTTCTCTCAAGTACACTGCCAATCCGGACCTTATTAATTTAAATCCAAATTAACTTCATCTACACCAAACGTTCAAACTTGTACACAGTTCATACCCGAGACAGAAATTCCCGTCGACAATCAATTCGACTTGCACAAATTCACTTTGAGCACAAATTTTGGCCTTTTTCGACATCGAGACCAGTCAAGGCCTTTAAATGAGCGTTGAATGCTCTAGTAGTTTGACCGATGCCTTTGCTGGGCCCAAAAATTTGCTGTCAAATTTGTCTAAATTGAACACTCTGCAAGTGCGCAATAGTTTCGAAGGCCTAACTCCAGAGATCGTAATTCTGGGTCCGAACAAGAAGTTGAGCATAAAGAACAGGACGTTCAAGGCGACGGCCGAAATTCAAGTTTATTGATAATATAGTTTTATACGTGGAATTTACCCTGTGGTAGACTATGAACACGCACTTATTAAAGAGATTTATTCTGCATTTCATTTTCCTTTAATTTCATGACAATCTTTTAGAAACAACAAATTTTTCTTTTCATTTTAAGAAATTTAATTATTTTATTCGTATCTTTTAGATTTAAAACAAATATTTATTTAAAGGATTGTGATTCATTTATTCAAACAAATTTAAGTTATATAAGTCAATTTAATAAAAAAATATTGATTTACATTTTCCAAGGCTGATATTAATTAATTGAAATTTAAATGAAAACTTAAATGAAATTAATATCTACAAGCTAAAATTAAAAAAAAAAATTTAAATAATCAATTAGTTCTACTTTCTGTAAGCTTTTTTTATAAACAATCAAAACGACGATCCTCAAAAATTGGAATTATTTGAACAATTGTCTAAGCAAACTAAAACATTTTGAGATGAAAATTTGCATGTGATTTTTAATAAATATCTTCAATACTGCAACTGCAATGTATGTTTTTCTTTATTTTAAAATACATTTTAAGCTAGAAAAAATCGTAAATTAAATTTATATTAAGGATAATTACTCAATTAAAACAGCTGAAAAAATAATTTCAGAGACAAAATTGTTTCGATATGAAATAACTTGAACTGAAAATTTAACTCAAAAAACGAGTTTTTATTTATTTAGAAAAATTTATTAAACAATCAACAATACCACTTCCTCTACTACGAGAACTCCGTTTTGATAATACACTTTGCTAAAATCATCAGAACCAATTGACACCAACATTAACGAAAAATCAAAAATTTCGAAAAAAGAATGTTTATACAGTCGATCCTCCGTATAACGAACCCCCATATAACGAACTCCTCTTTATTACGAATATGAATCCAGAACCGATTTTTTATAAAGGAAAAAGATTGCTAATTTTCTTTGATACAACGAACCTCTTTATAACGAAATCCCGATATAACGAACTAAGAAAAAAAAACGAGTAATACTTTTCTTAAGAAAAAAACCTTTATATAACGAATTTAAAAAAAATGACATTCGTTATTTAACACATCTTGAGTGAATTCAATGTAAATTGAGCGGAATTTTATTTTCGTTTTACTTTTTTTTTAATTGGATATAAATAAAATTATTATAGATCTATAATATTATAATATTATAATAGAATTAAATATTCAATCTTTCACTCCAAAATTGCAATATTTTTTCATATTTTTAACCAATAAAATTTTATATTGATTTCTAAAATTTCGCTCGATTCACTCACTATGACCTTGATAATAAAAAATAGTAAATAAATACTTGACAATTACTAATTATTGTTAATTAACCTTTTATTTAATATTGAAAATTTAATAATTGAAAGTAGCTTTACCAAGCAACCATCTGTTACCGATTTTTTTCATAAAAATTAACTATTTGTTTTATTTCGCATTTTTTATCTTAGATTTTTTTATCAATAAAATTTGGTTTAAAAATTTTTTGGTTCCTATCATTTTATATGGGAATTTCGATATAACGAATACCGAATTTTCCGCCCAAGTAGTTCGTTATACCGAGGATTGACTGTATTTTAAAATTTTCTAAATATTTTATTTAATTATCGTTGCCTATTCCACTTAGAAATAAGTCGAACCAAAAGTTAATTTAGATAAGAAATAAGTTCAATTATTGATATATTAAGCTTTGAAAAACTGATTTACTATTCTAGGATTAATTTTAAGTTTTTTTTTAATTTATTAAAAGTAACTAATTTTGCAATTATTTTTAAAATAATAAATTTCATAATTATTTATTTTTGGTAAATGTTTATATTGGTAATGATGAAAAAAAAAACATACAAAATTTTGTAAATAAGTAAACCTAGAAAACTACATCTATCAGATCGAAGAGCTTTCGAACAATATAATGGTTTTAGCACTTAGTAAATTTTTTAAAATTTTTTTAATTAATAATTTCCTTTTTATTCCTTTATTTAAAAAAAATATATCTGCTCAAACTCCTATTTTGAGTGATTAATAAATATTAGTTTGTTTTATTTTTAAATTAATATGCAAATGGTAAAATTTAAAACTTTACAATACATATTGATTTTTTTTTAAAGCCATAAATGTCAATAAACAAGACCAAGATTTAGTAATTCTAGGAGGCCTTTATTCAAAGTTTTTCAACTTTCACTAGGTAAAAATTTAACTAACTGATGTAATCATTGTTCAAAATAAATTTTTAAATCAATTAAATTAAAAGCCAGTGGCTTCAAAATTTTAAAAATAACTATTTTAGTAATTTAAGCATTAAAAAAATAAAAGAAAAGGCTTTGTAAAATTTTGTACGAAAAAAAAAAATTTCTAGACGATTTCTTGAAAAAAATTCTTTTTTTCTAGACGTTAAAGTTGGTTGTGTAAATTCAACATAATGCAACATACATAGTTGCATCAAATTCTAAAGTCTGCTAATAATGTTTGTTTTCCTATGTTGCATTTACACAACCAATTTTATTCTCTAGAAAATAAATTAAAATTAATTTTTCACTCGTTGTTATATTCTTTTTTACTAAATTTTACTAGACCGATTAAATTCTAGTATATATAAATATGTATTGGGGATTTGTGACTTAAAAATTTATTCCGATTTTAAAATTAACTTAATTACTTAAAAAAATCCTGAAATTAAAAAGTTATTTTTATGGTAGGATTACAGTGTTTAAAGTTAAACTGGATAATGGGTAATATTACGTTATTTTACGTAATTTTACGTCAGAAAATGTAAGCTTACGTAATTTTACGTAATATTACACCTGTTTAAGTAAGTTTGGCCGAAAACGCTTACTGCCAAAAAAAATTGAATTTTAGAGGAAAAAATGGAAAATTAATAAAAATATTTGAATTTTTTAAAAAAATTTTTGAAAAAAAAACATTAAACTTTATTACATTTTTTTACATCATTTTACGTAAAATAACACAATTTAATGTAATTTTATGTAATTTTTTGTCATATTTTCTAAGTTAATGTAAATATTAGTAAAGTACTTTTTATTCTTTTGCCAAAAGATGATTTTAAAAATAAAAATACAATTTTTGCAATCAAAAATGATTCGAAAAGTGCAAAAAAATTAATTGTAAATAAAAAATTAAAAATACAATTTATTTTATACCTTTATTCTGATAAATATTTTTGATAAAAGATTCTAATTTCAAATTTATGAGTTTGACCAGCCTCCATCATTTTTTATTACAATCTTAATTACCTGTTTTAGCCGATTTATGTATTTAATACATTTTTCTTTCGTTAAGAGTGTTTGGAATTCATTAATTTTTGAAGAAACTTCTGTCTCTGTTATACAGCCCGATTTTCTTATAAAGACTTTCATCTCATTCCAAAGCATCTCAATAGGATTCAGATCGGGTGAACGAGGAGGTGAACGAATCTTATTAATTTTAAATAACTTAAAGTTTTGTCAGTATTTTTTTTGAAGAGTTGGCTAAAAATCAAAAGTCCCAAGTCAAAGAAAAGAAAAATCAGAGTAAAAGTTAGACTTTTTTTTTGTTCAAGGAATGCATGACTAGTAATTTTTGACCAACACTTCCAAATATTTTTTTACTCATCTTATTGAATTGCTGTCCAAAAAACGCATACACTCATAAGATTTATGTTTAGGGTCATTATCTTGGTGAAGAACAAAATTATAATTGAAGTTAACTGCACAGAAGGCTAATAAATGATCAGATAATATTTCGTTATACATTTTTGAATCCATATTATTTTTGAAAAGCTTTAAAAATAGTTTTAAATAAATTTTAAAAATTTTATGTGATTTAAATTAACTGCAAATTGAGTAGCTCCTTTACATGATATTCCTCCCCAAACGTTTATTTTTGCAAGAAATTTATGGGATGATGGTAAAGTGTCTGGGTAAGATGATTTGAGTCTCCAATTATAGAGCGCCTTTTCAGATATTCTTACACAAGTTTCGTCCACAAAAATTTTATTAGAAAAATCGCAATCACTGTATCTAATACACCAAATAAGTCTCTTAAATTTATCAAGCTCTGAAAGAAGAGGCGATTTTCTTAAACGGCAATATTTGAAACCTTAAGTTTAAAATATTTTAATTTCAATTTTATTTTTATAAATTTTTATTTAATTAAACCAAACTGAACACGATAGTGCCAAACTGTTTGTTGACTTATTGTCCTTCCAAAAATTCGATTTATCTCATCAGCAATTTCTTTTGAACTAATTAATCCATGGTTTTCAAAAGTCTTTTTCTTAAATATTGGTTTAAAATAAATATAAAGATAAAAATTTTTCAAAAGCTATTTACTCGTATAAAATTAACTATTGTAAAAGGAACTCTAGATTTTCTGTTTTTTGATTTTCTTTTTCTTTTTTCTTTGATTATTTTGTTAATATACTTAAGAAGAAACAAAATATTTATCAATCAAGCTAGAATGTAATAAAACTAACTGATGTGGATGGTAAATAGTACTTAGAATAACTAAGTTTTAAAACTTTTCGGATTGACTTTGGTGATTTTTTTTTAATTTGATGCAAATAATAAATTTGCCGCCGAAAAGTTTTCTTTTTTGGAAATTTTTAATTCATTTTTATAAATACAAAAATTTATATTTTAAATTATGGTTTTTTGATACTTGCAATGTAACTAATAAATGCTTTTAAAATAAAAACACTAAAAAGAATAAGCATGTTAAATTTGAAAAAAAATGTCTGCAGTTGTTAAATTTTCACTCTTTAGTATTTTTTTTATTTAAGATACTTTAAAAAACCATTTTAAACCTTTTAACAAATTTATGATTTTCAATACGATGCCTCCAAAACAAAAAAAAACAACAACATGAGACAGTATCTGAAACTCAGATCAAAATAGATGATGATATTGAGATGATTGCGGTAAAATACCACGTTATAGAGCCTAATCATCCTTTTTCAGAGATTAATGGGATAACTGGAAGCGTAGCAATTCAAAAAATTCTAGATAATATCGAAAGAGAAGATGTAGGTTTGTGCTTTTTTTTTAAATAGTAATTGAATTTTTTTTAAAGCTTTTGAAAGGAACTATGGTAAATTTTATCCATGAGATGGATGAGCATGTTTTGATGATTCAAGGTGAAATAATAATAATAATAATAATAATAAGCTGCAACAGACCAAGTTGCCCAGGCCTGCGGAGCGTGAAAACAGTAGAATTTACACTATGGCAGCTTTTGAGTCGGCTTTCGACCTACTCAAAAATTTACAGTGGGTTAAGATGAGTAGTAATGATTTTTACTTTAAAATAATAGCTAAGCATATCGTAAGAAAAAGGAAATTGAAAATAATAAATTAACTAATAATTTAAAAGAAGTAAGAGAAATATAAATAAGCATTAACGATTGTCTAGAAAATTTATGTAATAAATACTAATGCTAATAATAGTCTAAAATATTAAAGTTAATAACGCTTTTTCCTAGATGTTGAATCTCATCGTCCGCTGGCTGTTTTTAAATTCGTCGTATTTGTTTTTGAACTCGTTGACTGTTTTTGATAACTGTACCTCGCTTGGCAGTGAATTCCAGATTGGCACTGCTCTATTTATAAAAAAATATTCCCTCTGGTTACAATTCCGAGTAAATTGTCTTTTTATTTTTGGAGACTGACGATTGTTTCCTCTTACATTGCTTGCTGGACCCAAAGCGTTAATTGAGTGTACTTGGTTGTTTGGATAGTACCAGCAGACTGAATTTAGTCCAGAATTTATTTTAAAGTATTGGATTGCGTCGCCACGTTCCCTACGCGTTTCCAATGTTGTCAGGCCGACTCTTTCTAATCTTATCTCATATGATAGATGCTTTAAGGTTGGTACAAGCTTTGTGGCTCTTCTCTGTACTGATTCAAGCATCTTAATATCTTTTTTTCTGTATGGGTTCTAGGCAGACGACGAATATTCTAAGTGAGGTCTAACAAATGCTGTGTAAAGAGTTTTAAATGATTTAATGTTCCAAACCTGTATTGATCTCTTAAGTTGGCCTAAAACAGAGTTGGCTTGCGCGGTAGCGTGTTTTACTTGTTCATGCCACTTCAGGTCGTTCGAGATAAACACACCAAGGTCCCTTTCAACTTTTGTTTCTTTCAGTGCGATTTTTTGTCCAGTTTTCGACTCCTCTAGTTGAAAAGATGATGCTAAATCTAAGTTTACTTTGTTGTGACCTTTTCCTTTGCCGATGTGCATCACTTTACACTTGTTGTTGTTAAAACACATCATCCAATCTTGTGACCACTTGAATAGCGCGTCTAGGTCCTGTTGGACGGTTGCTCGATCATCTTCGTTTTTAATACATGTTATGAGTTTACTATCGTCTGCAAACAGTTTACATATATTTTTGATGACTTCTGGCATGTCATTTATGAAGAGTACAAAAAGTAGTGGACCCAGGACTGAACCTTGAGGCACTCCACTTAGAACGTCTTTCCAAACTGACGCGCAACCATTTATTACAACTCTTTGTTTCCTGCCAGTTAAGAAATCCTTGAGCCACCTTAATAGTGGTTCACAAAATACACTTTTCAACTTTGTAGATTAGCGCTCTGTGTGATACCTTATCAAAAGCTTTCGCAAAATCAAGGTAAATAAGAATCAACGCAAACCCTTTATTTAAAGTCTCAGTGAGCATATCGAGTGATTCTAACAAGTTGGTTGCACATGATTTCGTCTGCACAAAGCCATGTTGCTCAGGCGAGATTAACTTATTTCTACTGAGGTGCAGAACCATTTCTCTCTTGATTAGGCGCTCCATAACTTTGCATGGTACTGAAGTCAGAGAAATTGGTCTGTAATTAGATGGATCAGTTCGATTTCCTGATTTAAAGATCGGTGTTAAGTCGGCTTCTTTCCATTTCCCAGGGAGCTTACCATTTTTAAAAGACTTAGCAAAGATCAGGGCCAACACTTGTGAACAGCTTTCAGCACACTTGTTTAGAACATAGGGATGAATAGCGTCAGCACCCATTGTTTTATTAACGTCCAGTCGTAAAAGCTCTTTTAGTATATTTTCGCGAGAAAAAGTTTCTTCTTTTATTAAGCATAAATTATTTGCACGATTTGATAAATGAGGAAACTCCATGTCGTCGTTGTGCTTGGTAAACACCTGAAAGAAGCAGTCGCTTAAACAGTTGGCGATTTCTTCATCTTTAACAATGATTTTATTATCAACATTAAGAGAACGAATGCTATCTTTTATTTTTTTTTGCTCGTTTATATATGTGTAAAGAAGCTTTGGGTTTTTTTTTGCTTTGCTTATTATAGATTTTTCGTAGTTAACAATAGAATCTTTGACTAGAGATTTGACACTTTTAGAGACGCGATTGTACTCTTCGATTAAATTCTTATCTTTTTTGTTATTAGCTCTTAATTTAATCCAAAGTTGATATTTATTTCTTGTTAATTTTTTGATATTTGAGTTAAACCATTTTGGTTTAGCTTTGGTTTGGGTAACGCCAGATGAGACCTTAATCTTTTGAATAAAATTGTTCGAGGCTTTGTCGTATTTTTCTAGAAATAACTCAAACATTTCGTTTTCGTTTAACTCGTCATTAAGTTCATACCAATTTATGTCATTAATTGATTTGTTATAAAGATCATATTTACCTTTGTGGTAGGGAAAACGATTGGCTTTATTTTGATTTTTAACAGCCTCCTCCTTTAAGTGAAATTCCCAAGTTTAGGTCGAGTGTATTTGATTTAATTTTGAGACGCTTATTGGAGGGCCAATATCGACTGAGTAAATTCGATTCGGGTCATCTACAAAGACTAAGTCGAGAGAATTACTCCCAAATGTAGGCTCCTTGACTACTTGTGCAAGATAGTTGTTGTTAACATTATCTAAAAATTCTAGGCTCGAGGCTCTTCCACTACCTTTGCATAAGCCACCTGTTTCTGTCCACTGGATATCTGAGTAGTTAAAATAATGATCTTAACTCTCTATTTTCTTCATTGCTTTTGAGTAAATTTGAATTTATAGTGGCCAGTTGAGTAGAAATTGCGTTCATTGACATGTCAATTCCCACAGTTTTCATCTCTTTTGCTGAATCTTTTAAATATTTGATTCCCTTAAAATTCAAAATTATAAAATCTGAAAATTTTATCTTTTATATAAAATAACCTTTTTTTTTTGGACTTTGAAAATTTTTTCATGCATTATTTCTTGACCCTCTTTTAAAATTGCAAATTTAAATTTAAATAAAGTTGAGTTAGCCAAACTGGTGCCTGCGGACAAATCTTTCAATGAATGCTGGAGAAAAGCAGAAAGATGCCTAATAACAGAAAAGGCAGGCAAACGAAAAAAATTAATTAATTTCGATTAATTGAATGACTGGTCAAACTCATAAATTTGAAATTAGAATCTTTTATAAAAAATATTTATCAAAATAAAGGTATAAAATAAATTGTATTTTTAATTTTTTATTTACAATTAATTTTTTTGCACTTTTCGAATCATTTTTGACTGCAAAAATTGTATTTTTATTTTTAAAATCATCTTTTGGCAAAAGAATAAAAAGTACTTTACTAATATTTACATTAACTTAGAAAATATGACAAAAAATTACATAAAATTACATTAAATTGTGTTATTTTACGTAAAATGATGTAAAAAAATGTAATAAAGTTTAATGTTTTTTTTTCAAAATTTTTTTTAAAAAATTCAAATATTTTTATTAATTTTCCATTTTTTCCTCTAAAATTCAATTTTTTTTGGCAGTAAGCGTTTTCGGCCAAACTTACTTAAACTGGTGTAATATTACGTAAAATTACGTAAAATTACGTAAGCTTACATTTTCTTACATACAAGAAATGATGTAATATTACGTAAGCTTACATTTTCTGACGTAAAATTACGTAAAATAACGTAATATTACCCATTATCCAGTTTAACTTTAAACACTGTATTATCATTTTCTATATTTTATCACAAACAGAAAAATGGAAAAAACTTTTTGTATTCATTGTCGATTAATTACAAATATAGATTTCTCTTTGAAACTTTTACTGGAAAATCAACCAATAAAGATTTAGCTCGCAAAAGATGCTATTTTGAATTTAAAAAAAACAAAACTTCCTAATCCAAAAAATTTAAAAAAAAAAGGTAATCAAAAAATTTAATTTGATAAGTTTGTAAAAATTTTTATTTTTAATATTTCTTTTAGATGTTGAACAATTTAATAGGTATACTCCAAACAAAATTAATAAAAACGATTAGAAAATAATGCAAAATCATCAAGTTGATGTATCTGGGACAGTTTAGATTGGAATTTTGAGGGTCCTGCGAAAATTCGGCAAGAGAAACTGGCTAATTTAACAAATACAGTTATAAATTGCAGAGGAAATCAATAAAGTAAACAAAAATAATTTTAAAAAATTTTAACTTTTCTAAAAGAATTCGGCTTCGAAAAAAAAAAGGGAAAAGATGAGCTTTTGGTTCACACCTACTGGAATCAACATTCATTTGAAGGAGTTCCAATTTATTATTATGATCCTTCATGGGTCCATATATCAGACCTTAAACATAATCAAAAGCCTTTGGAAAGCCCAGCAATCAGTCAATCAAATGATTGTCATGAACTGTTGTCAGATTTGTTAAAATCATAAAAAAAATGAAAAAATCTGAAATTTTAAAATGGATTAGTGGAAATGATTTTAATTTGGAAACAGAAGAGGATTGAAAATTAATGTTAATAATTAAGATAGCCGAATAAAAGTTTACCATTATGGTCGGGAGTATATGAATGTATAAAACAAGAATGCAGAGATAAAGTAATTTTTAAAATCTTTTATTCGAACAAGGACAAACATCAAAAAATTTTGAAACTTAAGCCAATAATCAGCGAACAAAGAGAATTATTGGCACTTAAGTAAAAAGCAGAAGGTGTATCTAATTGTTGGGATTCCTGTAATGATGTTGTGAAAAAAACACACTTCACATAATCGTATATGAATTTGTTCATCGCTTTAGACTTAATCGGGATATAATTTTCAATTTACAAGCGACCAAACTCTTTGCCAAAATTTAGGTATATCATCAAATACTGAATTTAGAGGTTTTGTTTTGTTCATCATCCAGGAAACGTGGCTAAAACAAGCCAAACAAGCCAAACTTGTATTAAATAAAAACTTCAAATTTATTCATAAATCTTCAATCACAGATGAGTACAGAGTAGGCAGGCCGCAAGGGGGAATTGGGTGGCTGATTAAAAAAGAATACGAAAAATTGTGTAAAATAGAATTTATCAGCGACCGAATTTCACTATGCCAACTAAACGATACGTACATCATTGGTGTATATATGAACTACGAAGGCCCGCCTGAATCTGTTGCGCAGTACGAAGAGATAATTGGCCAAATTGTGAACCTTTTTGATAAAATATACTCAATAAAAAAGAACGCAAACATATGTATTCTCGGAGATTTTAATACTGACTTAAGCAGACAAAACTCAGAATTCACCAACGCACTGAAACTGCTCATTGATTGTGAAAATATCGTCCCAGTTGATCTACTACTAGCCCAAACTATTGACTATACCTATAAACAAAAAAAACAAACCGTGACAAAACAAAAAGCAAATGAAGAAATTAACGGAACGAAGTCACCGGTTAAAAGCAGAATCGATCACGTTCTTTTTAACGAACAAATGTCAAAACACATGGCGCAAGTGAATATACTGCACGATGAACAGCATCAAACTAACACAAGCGATCACTATGCTCTTAAAATTGAAATAAAAAACCTGAAATTCAATGATTATAAAATCATTTCAAAAAAAGCTAAATTTGTGAACTGGAGCGACGAAACAGTACAAATCGAATATGCAAGCAAACTTGAACAAAATCAACAAACAAATAATACTCTTAATGAAACATATAATATAAGCGAAAATAACGCCAAAAATTCCTTAACTAAACTAATAAACGAACTAGGAAGTATAATGCGAGAGACAATTGAAGAAATAACGTCAGGTGAAACTAGACGAGATACGAAAAACAAGCACGTAAAACGAAATAAATGGTGGGATGATGAAATGAAAACGCTTAAGCAAAATGTAAACGCAGCCTACATCAGCTGGAAAAAATCGAATTTTGAATCAAGTGAGGACAAAAGACTGCTTGACGATTGTAAAAAAGCTTTCAGACAAAAACAAAGAGAAAAAATCAAGAATTTAGAAAGTACAATGCTCAGGAAAATCGATTATTTATTCTACACAAATCGTGATCAATTCTGGAAAGAAATGAAAAGAGCGAGGCAAAATGACGAAAGTGTAAATGTTAGAATTGAAGACCTCACAAAAAACTACCGAGAACTCTTTAACGAAAAAAACACATCGAATAACGATCACTATGAAAAGACTCGTCAAAAAATCGTGGAGTATGAAAATGAAATTAATAAAACAATAAATCCTAACCTTATCGAAGTCAATCCACTAATAATAAAAAGAATTATCGAAGAGTTGCCTAACGGAAAATCGAGTGGTTTTGGAGGACTGAATAATGAATTATTCAAATATGGCTGCACTGATATTCTGTCGAAAATAATTGCCAAAATATTTGAAAAAATGATCAAAACTAATCAAATACCGTTTTTCTTTAACATTGGACTAATTCTGCCCATACTCAAAAACAGTGGAGAGCATAATGACGACATTAACAACATGCCACCTCTTACAATATCGGACACAATAGCCAACATATTTGAGAAATATTTGCTAAGTCGAATTGAAATAAATCACCAAGATCCACAGACGCAGTTTGGCTTTAAAACGAAAAGCTCGACAAATCACGGCATCTACACAGTAATTGAGACGATCCAACACTTCAAACATAAAAAGAAAAAATTATTCATTTGTGCTAAAGATGCAAGCAAAGCGTTTGATAAAGTGATAAGAGAAATAATGCTTCAAAGCCTTATAGGCAAAATTGAGCCCGAAAACTGGCGTATTCTTAAAAACTACTATGTAAATTCGCTACCACTAGTACAAAACAAGCAAGAAATCTCCACAATATTCAAAACAAGCGTGGGTGTAAAACAAGGTGGACCATTATCACCAAAACTATTTTCGATATACGTAGAAGAGTTAATAGACGAGATAATGGGGACAATTTTCATAGCGAAAATAAACGACATCAAAACAGGTATTCTAATGTACGCAGATGATCTTCTCATCATGACTGACAGTACGAAAAAGATGAAAAAAGTACTTGAAATCTGCGAAAAATTTGGTGACCGAGTAGGTATTAAATTCAACCCATCAAAAACTCAAATCATGAGAATAAACGGGTCAAAAAATGACGAAGTGAAACTACACTTATGTAATCAAGAAATTGAGTGGGTAAAGAAAATGAAATACCTGGGAGTATGGATTGACGGTAAACGCTTCAGCAAAGAACATCTGAGAGAAAGACGGCTTAGTACGTGGCGTGCATTTCACATGCTTAAAACGAACCTTAACCTAAACAGCAAAGAAATAAGTCCTAAACTTAAAGCCCATCTGTTTAAAACCTACATTCGACCAATAATGTACTACGGAATAGAAAACTGTGTAATAAGTAAAACGGATCAAAAAAACACGCAAACAATGGAGGGTCTCATGATCAAACAAATGCTTTCATTGGGAAAAAAAAGTCGAACCACAAATCTTCTTTATGCGCTTGAAATAGAACCGGTTGAACTGAAAATAAAAAAACATAAACTCAACTTTGCGATGAGAGTAATAGAAAACAAGTTCACGCATAAAATATTCAGAGAAAGAGAAAAAGACCAATCAACGAACAATAAATTTATACAGGAACTGAGAAATATTCTTGAGTCAAATGACGAAATAAGCATAGAAAAACTCAAAAAGAGCTTTAAAAAAATACAAGAAAATGATGCAAACAGTAGCAAAAATGAAACCTGTGAAGCGATAAAAAAGTGCCTAGAGAACATGAACGAAAAATTCAATGAATTAAAAGAACTTACCAAGGCTTTTGATATCCAAGCAAATGCTGCCGATACAACTACTGCCGATTTTAACATAAATTTTGATTCGAACTGTATATAAATATTTTTCTCTTTCTTTTAATTCTTCGTTTTTACTTGTAAAAATTATGAATTATGTAAATTATGTAGAGATTAATACACAATTATTTTCTTCTTAAATTGATAAATTAAATTGAATCTAATTGTACGTCTTATTTATTTTTTAATGTAAAAATAGAATTCACAAACGGTGCATATTTAATTTGATTTAATTTAATCTAAATTAATTCTGAAATGAAACATACATGTAATTTCTATTCTATTCAAA